>CAIGQV010019164.1:5234529-5251837 GCA_903798115.1 Danio jaintianensis
ATATTTGGTTGATTTTAGGTTGGACGTCGGCCTGACGTTGGGTTCTGATGTCAACCCGATTTTCATTTCCAAACAAAATGCAACGTCCCCACAACATTGGTGTACAACATCAATCTGATGTCATGTTGACGTCCTGTGCCTGCTGGGTGTTTAAGGCCATTTCGGTCATCATACAGTAAACATCAGTCATCTTCTCATTAGTGGCATGCATCTAAACAGTCTCTGGGTCAATGTGTGTAAAGATTTTGGACATCTTCTTGGACACTTTTAATGCTTCCAGTTTGCTGCAATTATAAATCGCCCATGTCTTGAGGTTGTTCATTATGAGGTGATTTACCTTCTATGTGCGATTTGATTGGACAGGAATCACAGGACTGATTTTTCTAAAGTAGTGACTGCAGGTTGAAGAAAAGTAGTGGAGTAAAAGTACCGATACTACACTAAAAATGTACTCAAGGGAAAGTATAAGTACACATTTTTAAAAGTACTTAGTAAATTACAATTCCTGACAAAAAAACTACTCGATTACAGTAATTTGAGTAATTGTAATTTGTTTTCTTTACACCACTGCTGAATATACTTTCAATGAAGGGACAGAATTCTCTCAGATTTATTTATTTAGTTTTATTTTTAAATCTTCATTTGTGTTCTGAAATGGATTAGGCCTCCCACTAATAACTATAGCCCCTTTCACGCATACAGACTTTTCTGGAAAATTACCGGCAATTTTCCGGAAAGGGATCATGTGTGAACAGGCCCTTTTTGAAAATACCGCCTTTGAATCCTTCTCCAGACACATTTAGCAGCTGCTTGTTAGTCAGATAATGTTTTTATGTTTCTTCTTAGTGCCAACTGTGGAAAAAATGATCGATAAAATGCTTATGATAAACCGCTGTGAGTAGGAGCACTCCTGTGAGTCAGATTTGAGTAGTCTAGAACATCGGTAGTCCTTTGTCGGTAGTCTCTAATGCCGAGTTCAGACTGCACGATTTTCAAAGTAGTCACGTCACAGATGTCTTCACACTGCACGACTATCTGGGGTAGCGTTTCGTCGCTGCTGTGTTTACACTGCAAGATGGATCGGCGACAGGGGGTTTCACACTGCATGACTTTAAAATAGGAAGAATCGCCGACAGCTTTGTCTCGACCTGCAAACTACGTCTCACAACCAAACAAATGCGAGAAGTGACATGGAAACAACGCAAGGTCACGTAGAATATATTTTGTTATTTACTACATAATGAGAAAGAAGCCTTTAGTGGGGAAGAACATGTACTTATTTTGCTCACCTGGCTTTTGAAGGGAATTAGCAATTTCTCCTCACCTTTTTTTTCATTTTTCGACCCGGTTGTGGTATTGCTTAGATGACACGTCAAACAGACACAGGTGCTCGTGTCAAATTTCCACTAGTTTTTCCCTCCATTTAGACCTCCAAATAGACCGAAAAAGAAGCCCTTTTAAATTCTCTCAGATCGCGTCTTTGATAGTTCACACTGTGGGATTGTTACTCATGTGAACGAGCACCGATTTGCCTGTGATTTTGGGCATTTGTCTGTGATTTCTCAAAACCTGTCGACAAGTCAAAATCGGGGCTAAAATCATGCAGTCTGAATTTGGCATAAGTGTCTCACAAGCTGCAGCACAAACTCAAATGTACATCTCCATATGTGAAAGTGTTCCTCCACATATTTTCATCAATGTTGTTCGCAATATCCATCAGAATTTGTAATGTCATCAAATGTGTAAACAAAGCTGTTTTTAGCTGCAGTTAGCACTTCGGATGGTAACGTTAGCAGATTTTTTTCCTAGTTATTTGGTCCGTCTCTAGGACAAAAGCAGCTACATGAATGCTAAAGGTTTAAGTAAAAGTGAAACCATCAAGAAAAAGATGGACCCCCTTCATGTTTAATACAAGCGCGGCCGTTTAGAGCTCATTTCTGGTTAATGATGTCAGAATTTACTGGTATTTTGGAAGGGATGTGTAAATGATCCTTTCTGGAAAAAATCTGGAACGTTCTTGCCTGTGTGAACAGCACATATTTGAACTTACCGGTAAAGTTGTTCCAGTAATTTTTCTGATATTTACTGGTATCACTGTGTGAAAGGAGCTTATATCATATCATTTTATCTATCGACTAATTTATTGTTTATTGGACTGTTTTAAACAATTAATTTAATTAACAATACTTTTATTTATTTAAAAAAACTAAAGATCATTTCACTTAACTTGCAGCTTTGACATTTAGTAGCGTACACTCTCAGAAATAAAGGTACAAAATCTGACACTGGGGTGGTACCTTTTCAAAAGGTACACTTTTGTACCATACATGTTGACATTGGTACCTTTAGGGTACACTTTTGTACCTTTAAGATTCGCTTTTGTACATTTAAGCTACTGTGAGGTACGCATTTGTACTTTTTAGGTATTATTATGTACCTTTAAGGAACTGTTAGGAACAAAAATGAACCTTTTGAAAAGGTACCATCCCAGTGACAGATTTTGTACCTTTATTTCTTAGTGTACCATGAAAAAGGACAAATGTAAACAAGCTCTTGACAAAATGTAAAACTAAAAGAGTACACATAAAAAAGGAAATAACAAATACCTAATAAAAATAAAATAAGAGTATACATGTTCTTAATCGGAATAGCAGGTAAGGGATAAAGTACATCCAGGTGGTTGTTATCGCTGATTATTACATGGCTGTCTGGAATACTCAATTCTGATTGGTCAGTTGTGACATTCCAAGATAAGTAATTCTGAGATAACAACCGCTGAATAACACAGGTTCATCCAGGAACTTCGAATCACCTTGAATGTCAGTGAATAGGCCTACGTTCACATCCATATTACATCCACATTCATATGTATCATATTTACGTAAATTGCTAGGCGACCATCAACTGTTTCTCAGAGGATGACAAGCTGACGAAACATTGCTGTGACTCTTATACAACAAGGCCATAGTCCCTCCAGCATGTCCTGGGTCTTCCCAGAGGCCTCCTCCTGGTGGGACAGCCTGGAACACTTCCCTAGGTAGGCGTCCAGGAGGCTTCCAAAACACATGCCCGAGCCACCTCAGCTGGCTTCTCTCAATGTGGAGGAGCAGCGGCTCTACTCCAAGCTCATCCCGAGTGACAGAGATCCCCAATGATTCATCAATAAATGATCACAGAAAAGTAATCGGAGGAACTGACCTGAAGTGTGAAGTGAACTACTTTCTTAAAATTCAACATTTTCCCCTGAGGTGTTTGACATTCGCAATTGACCATGATGGGAAATGATAATGGAGGGGAGGCACATTTTATCCGTAATTTTTGAGAGGAAATGTAGTGAGACAGAAATCTAATTTAATAGATGCCACAAAAGACAGGTGATGAGACTTTACATTATCTCTCTAACGGCGCATTAATGGCATGTGTCACAATAACTTGTGATGTACAGACTGCAGGATAACGAGGAGGATGTCAAAACCGAGCAGTTTGTCAGATGTGTTTTTGCGCACTAATTGCACAGACTGTCTGATTCCAGCAACCTGGGATTATGGGTTACGCTTGAAGGAAATGGTAAATATTGGCAATATTTGTAGTGGTAAAGTGGTATGACACTGTTATTGGTATCAGAAAGCATGATCACAAATTCATTGGTTTTACTGTTGCTACAGTTGAATGCTAAATGATTAGCTCTCCTGTGAAATTTTAGTTCTTTATCAAATATTTCCTAAGGGATGTTTTTCACAGTATTTACTATATATTTTTTTCTTCTGGAAAAAGTCCTGTTTCTTTCCATTTGTCCGGAATAAAAGCAATTTTTCATTTTTAAAAATAGCATGTAAGGTCAATATTATTAGCTCCCTTAAGCTATATTAAGCTCCCTCATATAATTACGTTTTAGTATTTCATGATTTGAAAGAAATTATATACATTTTATTTATTTATTTATTTCCAAAATAAATAAATACTGTCCATTGGAAATTTGCGGTATATAAATCATTTAGTTTAGGACTAAGATTTTTTCACTGCACATACAAGGTGCAAATCTGTTTGGCTTAAAAAAGTAATATATAATATAGAAATAATATAGAAATAGAAATCAATGACTGAATGACAAACTTATGAGTAATTTACATAGACTGTAAAAGATATGGAAGTAGTATCAGTGACGCCACCCATAGGTTTCTGAAGAACGCAAAAGAAGCTACAAGTAGGCGTGGCCAACCGTCGCCATTTTGTTCGCGCGTCATCGCACTGACCAGGGGATACCAAACAAGGACAAAGAGGCGGAGCGTGAGCGGAGCTACAGATGCCTGCTAGCATTTTGCTTAGACGGGCTTTTCATTGGGAGAAACGCTTAATACTTCATTACCTGCGACTCGTTTGTGTTCTGACCACATGTGCTTGGTTGTGTACTATATCAATAGAGTGTTTAGCCTTTTAAAAACACTGTTGTAATACATTGAGCCACTAAACATTGTTCTTATGATGTTTTTCTACAGGAGGAAAGCGCAAATTACTTCCAAACACTTCAAATATAGTTTGTGTTAGTAAATGCAAGGCTATTGATGAAATCCAGGCATAAAACTGTATTACAACGTTTCAGACGACTGTTTTATAGCCTACAGCTAATCAATCTGTCAGATCCTGGAGTGCATTCAAGTTCTAAAGAAAATTATAAATGATAAAGTATCTTAAATAAAACAAATGCATTTATAGATATGGAATACAAGTATATAATTTCACTCACCTGGGAAATGGAGGCAACTTGAATGGTTTATGAGCACAATTAAGTGCACACATCATGCCATATTATCTGATAATTGTAGGAAACAATTCCAAAAGGCAATTGACTGTGTAGAGCCACATAAAACAAAACAAAAATACGATGTATATGCCGAGTTCAGCAGCTAATCAGCCAGAATCAGCTGAGACAGCGAGCAGCAAGACTAAGTTGTCAATCAAGTGGCTACGCCCTTAATTATGTAGACTTAATACAACTTAATATAAACGAAGCGGATGAGTTAAAAAAAAAATTCACCCACCTCACAGTTGTCACGAAGGGTAATATTAGTTATATGAACCAAAACCATATTTTGTACCAGGCTGTAAACATGTTTTTATCAGCTGTAAAATTGGCCAATTTACCATTGCAGTCAGTTCACAACATTTAAAAAGACATTTAGGGACTGAAGACACCAAGTGATGAAGTGTTTCAGGTGTAATTTTGTCCCATTCTTCCTGCAAACAAAGTCTTAAGTTGGGCAACAGTACTTGCACTTCAAAATGCACCACACATTCTCCATTGGAGACAGGTCGGGACTGTGGGTAGGCCAGTTAAGTACCTGTATCCTCTTCCTTCGCAGCCAGGACTTTGTAATGTGTGCAGAATGTGGTTTTGCATTGTCTTGTTGAAATAGGCATGGGCGTCCCTTGAAAAGAAGGCAGCATATTGTGAAATCTCTATGTATTTTTCAGCATTAATGGTGCCATCACAGAAGTGCAAGTTACCTTTGCCAAGGGCACTGACACAACCTCATACCATGACAGACCCTGGCTTTTGAACTTGTTGCTGGTAACAGTCTGGATGATTCTTTTCTTCTTTGGTTCGGAGCACATGACATCCATTTCTCCTAAAAAACACCTGAAACACTGACTCATCTGACCACAATACACATTTCCACTGTGTAATGTCCATCCCAGATGCCTCCGAGCCCAGAGAGGTCGAAGGTGCTTCTGGACACTGTTAACATAGGGCTTCCTTTTGGCGCAGTCCAGTTTTGCTGGCATTTGTGGATGTAACTACATATTGTAGTACTTGACAAATGTTTGCCAAAGTAGTCCTGAGCCCATGTGGTGATATCGCTGATAGATGAATGAGGATTCTTGATGCAGTGCCGCCTGACGGATCAGAGATGACAGTTGTTCAGCTTTTTTAGTCCTTAACGCACTGAAATTCCTTCAGATTCCTTGAATCTGTTAATGATGTTATGCACTGTTGAAGGTGAAATATCCAAATGTCTTCCTATCTTTCTTTGAGGAACATTGTTTTTAAACATTTCAATAATTTTCAAACGTATTTGTTGGCAAACTGGCGCATCTTTGCTACTAAGGGACTAGACCTTTCTTGTGTACTGCTTTTGTATCAAATCATAATTACAATCACCCGTTGACATCACCTGTTCCAAATTTCATTATTTAACCAATACACCAAGATGGCTTGAGGGCAAGTAAATTATTTGGCAATTTTCATTTTTGATTGAACTATTCTTTCAATTGTTATGCTTGAAAATTAATCAGACCCACATAATATAAGAAAAAGACTGCTTCCTTATTTGAGCCCAACCGGCATCAAAGCGTCAATCTTCGTCTCGCCAGCTGAGTTTTCCAGGCCAGCATGTAACGCCACGTCAACACCAGAGGGATTCGATGTCCAATACGCTTACAACAAACACTGCAGAAACTTCCTTTCTTTTCAAACGCAGACGATTCAATCGCCAGCCATCATTAAAAGCTTCAAACGCGGAGATCACAGGGAATTATACAGGTGTGTCTTCAATTATGGATTATAAGTAACAAGGGAGGATTTTAACGTGACACCGGCGAGCATCAAAAATGCATGTGCTATGTAAGGAATACGAATATCAGTGTGGTTTCTTTTTCTTCTTAAAACAAGTGAAGCTGAAAAATACAAATGTATTTTTAAGCATGTGTGCTTCTCCCTTGCTCTCGGTTCTCCGTGAAGGATGAAGATGTCTACAAGAAGAAGTACTTAATATAAGACACTTTTAGATATCTGTGTCTATATCTGTTCCTCTTCATGGCGACACACTCAGGAGGACTTCTGCAGGAATGTAGAAACAGGAATGTGTCTTCAATACTACAATAACAGTCACTAACCCCCACACTAGGGCCGCACAATATTGAAAAAATCAGACATTGCAATATTTCGTTTTTCTGTGATATATATTGCAATATGAATGTAATGTCACCAGATGAATTGAATAGCTCTATTTGAAAATTTCATTCATTTATATAGATCGGGATGATCAAGGCTGTTTCTATGCAGTGCGTTTGTATAAATGATATGAAATTACAAGCATATTTACAGTTGAAGTCAGAATTATTAAGAGTCAGTTGAGTCGCACCATGGCTATTTACACGGCAGACTTTGCAAGTGGAAAAACTGAACGCTTCACAAGCGAGAAAACAGTTAAACAGACCATCTGCAGCGTGAGGACAAAGAACGAGCCTCCTCCATTCGGCCTCTTTACTTTCTCTTTAGTTTACTTTCACTCTTTACTTTACTCCTTTACTTTCCTGGATAAGGAAACGGTGTGCGCATTCCACCGAAGACGTCCATTAGTCTACATATTTAATTTAGTTTGTTAAGCGCAAGATTTGTTTCAAAACTATTTTTAAATTCAGTTCTAATTTCCAGCAAATGAATAAATGAACAATAATAACGAAGTGTGGTCAAAAAGCTGAGTTCTATCCAAACACACAACCTATTCTTATGTCCCATATGGTGATGCATACATCTCCAAAACCCGACAGGTGGACAAATCTAAACTTGTTTTTATTTAAACAAATATAAATATGCATATAATAAATACTACTGCTAATAATAATAACATTATACAAATGCAAACTGTCATGAATAAACTGAAAAAAGCCCCCCGAGATGAAGAAGGCATGGAGGCAGTGGTTTTATATTTATGTAGAAAATAATATTTTTTTTGTAACATTTTAATCCTTTTTTTTTTTTCATATGTAAATGAAAAAAAAAGTTAACAGCGCTTCTGGACACTGTTAACATAGGGCTTCCTTTTGGCACAGTACAGTTTTAACTGGCATTTGTGGATGCCATTTGGCATAAATGATGCCAGATGACATCCGTATTGTGGTACTTGACAAAGGTTTGCCTTGTCCTTTATGCACTGAAATTCCTCCAGATTCCTTGAATCTTTTAATGATGTTATGCACTGTTGAAGGTGAAATATCCAAATGGCTTCCTATCTTTCTTTGAGGAACATTGTTTTTTAACATTTCAATAACTTTTTCACGTATTTGCTGGCAAACTGGCGATCCTCAGCCCATCTTTGCTACTAAAGGACTAGACATTTCTTGGATGCTGCTTTTGTACCAAATCATAATTACAATCACCTGTTGACATCACCTGTTTCAAATCACATCATTATTATTTACCTGATTACTAGCCCTAAATTGCCAGAAAAAACAGGAAATATATTGTGTTCAAAGTGTGTTCAATAAAATACAAGTCAAAGTAAATTTGGAAATCACTACTTTATTTTTTTATTTGCGTTTTCCATACTGTCCCAACTTTTTCTGATTTGGGGTTGCATAACAGTGGTTTGTTCTGTAGCCAATCAAAAAAAAAAAAATGCTTAAGGGGGCTAATAATATTGACCTAAAAAAAATGTTTTTTAATTAAAAGCTGCTTTTATTCTAGCCGAAATAAAACAAATAAGACTTTCTCCAGAAGAAAAAATATTATAGGAAATACTGTGAAAAATTCCTTGCTCTGTTAAATATCATTTGGAAAAACAAAAATAATACCCTGATTTATGGTTTTATACAGTTTTAATAAGCAAAACTTCAAATTAAAAAAGTGTTTTTATCCGATTAATCGATTGAGAAAAAAAAATGAGTATTGAAATAATCGTTAGTTGCAGTCTGAATTTTGTGGCATTTGTCTGATTTTGCTTTAAATTCCGTGTTCTCTGAACCTTAAAATCCTAGTGAGTGTTTTATTGGTGAGTTTCGCTGGGGCTAAGCCCTGATGATAATGATCTGAGCAGAGGGCAGGAGAGACTGTTTAACTGATGGCAGCAAAATCCAAACCTGCAGAACAAACCTTCCTTTTTTTTTTACACCACCGAGAATAGGAGTATCAGACAGCTGGAGAAAGTGTGTCAACATACAAAGGCATTTAGGTGTAGCGCAGGGGCACCTTGACTGTTTCTTTCCCTAGCTTTTGTCCTGTTAGAATTATTATTATATATATATATTTTTTTTTTTCTTCCAGGGAGATTTACCCAACACATCTTGAGAAGCTCTAGAGGTTCTTGACTATTTTTAGCCACAGCACAGCTTCTGATGAGTGTGTGGGCAGAAATTCCCAACTCTCTTCAAGTGCTATGAAGAAAAAAATAGATTCATATCACTTTAATGACTTCTGTACTGAATTATTATTATTATTATTATTATTATATATATATATATTTATTTATTTATTTATTTATATGTACATATACAAATATACATTTAAAAAAATGATGGATGAATATGGATGCGGGGGGTAAGGTCCTCATGTACAGTTGAAGTCAAAATTATTTGCCCTCCTGTGAATTTTCTTTTCTTTTTTCAAATATTTCCCAAATTATGTTTAACAGAGTAAGGAATTTTTCACAATATTTCATATAATATGTTTTCTTCTTGAGAAATTCGCATTTGTTTTATTTCGGCTAGAATAAAAGCAGTTTTTAATTTTTTTAAAACCATTTTAAAGGTCAATATTATTAGCCCCCTTAAGCAATATATATATACAACAAAACAGAACATCAACAGAACAAACCACTGTTATACAATGATTAGCCTAATTACCCTACAGGTTAACCTATTTAAGCCTTCAAATGTCACTGTAAGCTGATTACTAGTATCTTGAAAAATATCTAGTTAAATTTCATGCACTGTCATCATGGCAAAGATAATTATAAGAAATTAGTTATTAAAACTATTATGTTTAGAAATGTGTTGAATAACATCTGTCCGTTAAACAGAAATTGGGGAAAAAATATACGGGGTGGCTAATAATACAGGAGGGCTAATAATTCTGACTTCAACTGTATGTGCGGTTTGCGGGAGAATACAATTACAAGCGGGACTCCCACAAAATATAAATGTCTTAAAATTAATTTGCTAAAAAAAAATGCTCTGTTATTCATATACTGCACAAAAGCAACAAGAATGACTAAAATAAAATAAAAACAATTTACAGCCGATTTTAAGGCCTACATTTTTTTTTATTAATTCACTAATTTATTTCCAAGTGATGGGTTGCAGCTGGAAGGGCATCCGCTGCGTAAAACACATGCTGGATAAGTTGGCAGTCCATTCCGCTGTGGCAACCCCAGATGAATAAAAGGGACTAAGCCGAAAAGAAAATGAATGAATGAATTCACTAATTTAGCTAAATATTGAAAATGTGCCTATTTTTATTTATTGAGAAATAAGGATAACTTATGTTCAAAGTTGGACATTGCTGAAGGCAAATAACGGCTAACGCACATTCTGAAGCAGTATTAGGCCAAATGCTTTTCTGTTCGACCTGAAAAGTTTATTTTGTTTAATTCTGTTTGTGTTTTTAATGTTGTTGTTTTTTTTGTTTCATTGCACATTTTTAGCCTATTTCTAACTGCTCTGACTATATTTCATCATTCAATTAAATTAAACTTGAATAAAACAAAATATATTAGTTTATTTTCTGTTTCTTTTTATTTACTATATTCCAAATGGAAGCAAGTGAAACAAATAACAGAGTAGCAGGAAGAAGCAGTTAAAATAAAACTTGTTTACTTATATTGTTGGCCTATATGTTTACCTGTGGGCTCTTGTGAGTGGGAGCGGGACAAAACTTGAATACTGCAGGCAGGAGCACGAGAAAATAATATAATATTTTTAATATATAATAATAATATAATAATATTTTTTGTGGGAACATGACATAATCTTGCAGGAAAAATCATAAAAATCAGTCCTGCGCAGGTCTCTAATGTAATGTTTCAGATCATTAAACTAATTCTAAAATTAGTTAAAGATAACACAAGCAAACACATGATGCAGTTTTGAAATGAAGGTTTTTATGATTAAGGCTATCACAAAATCTACATAGCTGTAAAAGTGTTTGCCCCCTACTAAAACATAACTTAAATCTGGTTTATCACACCTGAGTTCAATTTCCCTAGCCACACCCAGGCCTGATTACTGCCACACCTGTTCGCAATCAAGAAATCACTTAAATAGGACCTGCCTGACGAAGTGAAGTAGACCAAAAGATCCTCAAAAGCTAGACTTCATGCCAAGAAATTCCAAATAAATTCTAAAACAAATGAGAAAGAAAATAATTGAGATCTACCCATCTGGAAAAGGTTATGAAGTAATTTCCAATGGTGCGTTCACACCAGACGCAGATGAAGCGTCAAGCGCGAGTGATTTACATGTTAAATCAATGCAAAGACGCAAATAGACATCCTGCAACGCCATTTGGCAAATGAAGCGGTTAACCAATCAGGAGCTTGCTTTTGTAGGGGCGTAATTATGACGTAGTGCTTTTGTAGGTGTCCTGAGGGGAAATCCTCCTGCCGACACCAGACAACAGCTCATCAAACTGGGCTGGGGTCAGTCTGAAGCACCACTGAAAGCTTCCACCATCCAGGTACAGTTTCTGGAGGAGTTGATGAACTCACAGAGCTGAGTGCGCCTCTGAACGGATCTAGTGGACTCAGACATGGCGCCGAACGAATGTACGCTGTTTTTCAGCTTTCCTAAAGCACATAAACACAGCTACTTTCTCAATAAAATCCATGTAGCCATTTAGCAACGAAGCTAGAGTCACCAGACAGACAGAAGCACCGCCCATGATGCGAATCCGCATCTATTGTGAAGTGAATTTCTCACGCGGATGAAACAAATTTGACGCGTGAATGAAGCGAGTAAACTCAAAATGTTCATGCATCTATTTACGTGCGAAAAGCACAATTTATTTGTGTGTGCCGCGTCTGGTGTGAACACACAGTAAAGCTTCGGTACTGCAGCGAATCACAGTGCGAGCCATTATCTACAAATGGCAAAACCATGAAACAGTGGAGAATCTTCCCAGGACTGGTCGAAATTACCAATTTTACAAAAGAATTACCAAAATAATAATTAGGTAAGTTAGGATAATTAGGCAAGTTATTGTATAACAGTGGTTTGTTCTGTAGACAATCAAAAAAAAATATTGCTTAAGGGGGCTAATAATATTGACCATAAAATGTTTTTCAAATAATTAAAAGCTGATTTTATTCTAGCCGAAATAAAACAAATAAGACTTTCTCCAGAAGAAAAAAAATATTATAGGAAATACTGTGAAAATTCTTTGCTCTGTTAAACATCATTTGGGAAACATTTGAAAAAGAAAGAAAATAAAATTCACAGGAGGGCTAATAATTTTAAATTCAACTGTTTATATGCAAATTATATGATAATGAGCTGCTTTTGGCCCCTCCCTAATTAAAATCTCCAGAGGCAGCAGGACATGAACATGAGGGCAGATGCGTTCTAGCAACTCAAGCTTGATTTCACGAGTGGTTGAGTTTGGAAATGTGTCTGCATGTAATTCATGGTGAATAATGCAGGTACTGTACTTGATGCATTCTCAGAACTGACATGAGGGGTAACCATAAGTAAACCATAGAGTAAACCAGTCACGAGGCTGGTTATGAGTCCACCCCCTCTTGAATTTTTTTTTTTTTATCCATTTCTCAATAAGTATAGTCATAATTTGGTGCATTTAAAAAAAAATGGTTTTATTAAACAGTATATATAAACTCACACACCCAGCTAGTTGTCAAGGAAACAACACTAATACTAAAACTCAGATTTAGCACTAATAAAAAATATTTAAAAATAGATTTCTGTATATTTTTTTCCACAATTTCTGTTTAACAGAAATATTTTTTTCAACACATTTCCAAACAGTTTTAATAACTCATTTCTAATAACTGATTTATTTTATCTTTGCCATGATGACAGTACATAATATTTTACTAGACATTTTTTTCAAGATACTAGTATTCAGCTTAAAGTGACATTTAAAGGTGTAACTAGGTTAATTAGGCAAGTTAGGGTAATTAGGGAAGTCATTGTACAACAATCGAAGACAATCAAAAAAAAAAATTTGCTTAAGGGGGCTAATAATATTGACCTTAAAATAGTTTTTAAAAAATTAAAAGCTGCTTTTATCCTAGCCGAAATAAAACAAATAAGACTTTCTCCAGAAGAAAAAATATTATAGGAAAAACTGTGAAAAAAATCATTACTCTATTAAACACAATTTGGGATATATATTCTACAAACTACCCTTTAGACAGCATTGTGGCAGCAGTGGAGTCATTCAGGTTCCTGGGCACCACCATTTCTCAGGATCTGAAGTGGGAAACTCACATTGACTCCATTGTCAAAAAAGCTCAACAGAGGTTGTACTTCCTTCGTCAGCTGAGGAAGTTCAACCTTCCAAAGGAGCTGCTGAAACAGTTCTACACTTCCATCATTGAATCAGTCCTCTGCACTTCAATAACTGTCTGGTTTAGCTCAGCTACGAAATCCGACCTCCGAAGACTACGTCGAATAGTTCGGACTGCTGAGCGAATCACTGGTACAATCCTCCCTACTCTCCAAGAACTGTACTTATCCAGAGCAAGCAGAAGGGCTGCCAAAATCACTCTGGACCCCTCACACCCAGAACACTGCCTCTTTGAACTTTTACCTTCTGGTCGACGCTACAGAGCACTGTGCACCAGAACAGCCCGACACAGAAACAGTTTCTTCCCTCAGGCAATCCATCTCATGAACACTTGAATGATAGTAATTATGGAACAAACATCACTACTTGCTATACACTTTTTATACACAAACACTTATTTAACAACATATTTTACATGCTAATTTGCACATAACAGCTGCCATATAACGTTGTATATAGTAATATTCCTGTACATACACTTGTCAATTTGTATATTTGCATTCACTATTACTTTTATTTTTAAAATATATTTATTATCTGTTTTTTGTCCTGTCTCTGTAATTCTGTTGCACTGTAGAAGCTCTGTCACGAAAACAAATTCCTTGTATGTGTGAACATACCTGGCAATAAAGCTCTTTCTGATTCCGATTTATTTCTATACTGTTGTTGCCATTTCTTATCATTTCTTTTCTTCCAAACTCAAACCATATACAAGACTCAGATATGTAAGTCTAATATCCATAACAAATCACACACTTACACCTCAAATAACTACATATACATTTAATATCAGTTTGTGTTTTTGTTTTGTATTCTTATGTTTGCTGTTAAACCTCCTATTAGCACAGATCAGTAAGTATCACTGCATTTAAATAAGAAATGTATTCTAAAAACAATTAGCTCTGAACTAGCACCGGATTCATGGTAGTGGGTGAAAAAAGGGGTAACACAGATCCCAAGTGGTGCTGGACTTTTAGTCGTCTGGCTAGAAGTCTAAAAGTACACTTCATGCAGGATATATTTCTAAATTAAATTTGGCCCATGGCATCAATTCTCAATTAAGTACGTGCCCGACAACTTATTCTTATTCTGAGACCACACAAGCCCCTGCTTACTCCAACATCCCTTTCACACACACACAAATGAAGCACCTCTGTGAAACCACTTTAAAATCCCCTGTGAAAAAAAAACACTTTTAAAACAGCTATATCCAGCCAAAAATAGACAAAAAAAATAAATAAACTAAACAAGCAAGCAAGTTAGTCTGGCCACGGCGCAAAATAGTTGAATTAAAAGTCAAAAACGTCATCAATATAAACCCAAATCCATCCCAAATTTTAAGATGCATGTGTTCAATTAAAAATATAATGAACAATTTCACACCCACAAGAAAGTGCGATTTGATATTTATATTAACAGTTCGATCGTTGTGATCGCCAGCGCTGGAGATTACTTTCGGTATTCTTACCAAACTACAACTCCCAGAACTCTTTGCACTCATCAACCACTGCCACAGCTGACAATAATCTGGACACTCACACACAGACACAACTGTAGCTCATCTCCATTGATTACATGGACTATATGTACCACTCACCGGCTGCGTCTGAAACCGCCTACTACTCAGGTACTGCATTTGAATTTAAACATACTACTCATGGCATCATGGGATAGCGCAGCGTGCATGGGACGCGCACTTCAGAATTTCGGCAGAAGTAGTAGGTCATCCTAGTACTTCTCGCATACTGATTTTCGAATTCTATGAATTCGGACATATTACTCGGCTCGCATACTGATTTCAGCATACTATGTAGTATGGAAGTATGCGGTTTCGGATGCAGCCACTTTCACTAACACTTTGCTGAGTCTTGTTTACTTGCTAACATTACCAAGCGTTTTTCCCTTGTCTAGTCTTCCGGTGTTTTTGACCTTTCGCTTGTTTTCTGTGTTTGATTCTTTGCCGCCTAGACTGACCATTCACCTGTTTTTGACCTTGCTTTTTGGATTACCTTTATGCTCCTGTTTACTCCTGTTTGTGACCACTGCCTGCATGACTACCCTTTATTAAACTGCATGTAGATCCGCACGTCTGTTGTCAACGTCCAATCGTTACATCGATAAACAATAAGTTAATTATATTTTGTGTCAAACCGTCAGTCCTCAGTCTTTTTGTTCTACTTTGCCAACGTAAATGGTTCCAAACAGACCAGAAAACTTTTTCCCCAATTTCTGTTTAACGGAGAGAAGTTTTTTTCCAACACATTTCTAAACATAATAGTTTTAATAACTCATTTCTAATAACTGATTTATTTTATCTTTGCCATGATGACAGTAAATAATATTTGACTAGATATTTTTCAAGACACTTCTATACAGCTTAAAGTGACATTTAAAGGCTTAACTAGGTTAATTAGGTGAACTAGGCAGGATAGGGTAATTAGGCAAGTTATTGTATAATGATGGCTTGTTCTGTAGACTAACGAAAACAAAAATTGCTTAAAGGGGCTAATAATTTTGACCTTAAAATGGTTTTTAAAAAATTTAAAACTGCTTTTATTCTAGCCAAAATAAAACAAATAAGACTTTCTCCAGAAGAAAAAATATTATCAGACATACTGTGAAAATTTCCTTGCTCTGTTAAACATAGTTTGGGAAATAATAATAAATAAAAAAAATTCAAAGGGGGTTTAATAATTCTTATTTCAACTGCATATAAAAGAATAAAAGAATATATATATTCATGGATCGAGTCTTCGAACTTTGGAATACATTGCGATTTTCTCTGAAATCAATTCTGAGCTTAATTTTTAACAGCAGATGCAGCTGTGTGCTTTCATTGAAGTACTGCAATGTAAAGGTTTTAGCACACTGAAGTCTAAAAGTTTCGCATAATTTGATATATTTTATAGCACTAATTTTATATAAGTATGTGAAGGAATGTATCCGGCCCAAACAGAAAACAGATGAGAGTAAAACAGTTCTTTACAGATCTAGAGGTCATCAACAGTATATAAGATGAGCCAGATGTTTCTCTTTGGTGCTGGGCCTATTTATTGTTTATCAGATATCATAGACTTGTTTGAATACCTAAAAATATTGAAACGATCAGGTTGTCCTAAGCCGAAGAGAAAATGTTTCTGAAATAAGTGTTTCAGCAAAACAATGAGCCCCAACACATGAGTAAGCAAGCAATATCTTGAATTTAGGCAAAAATAAATAAATAATTTGAGGTAATTAAGTGGCCAGCACAATCCACTGACCTCATTCCAGCAAAAAATTTGTTGTATCATAGATTCGTTTGAATACATCAAAATATTGAAACGATCAGGTTATCCTAAGCTGAAGAGGAAATGTTCCTGAAATACACGTTTCAGCAAGACAATGAGCTCAAACACATGAGTAAGCAAGCGATATCTTGGTTTTAGGCAGAAAGGATTGAGATAATGGAGCGGCCAGCACAATGCCCTGACCTCAACCCAACTAAACAATTTATGTGACATTAAATGCAGTTTCTGAAGCAATACCCCACAAATTAATTGGGGGCAAACACTTTTTTTTTCACACAGGGCTATGTAGTTTGGGATTTTGCTTTTCTTTAATAAGAAAAACATTACTTTCAAAATGGCATGATGCATTTACTTGTGTTCTCTTTGACTAATATTTTAATTACTTTGATGATCTGAAATATTAAACTCTGGCAAAAAATGAGAAATCAGTAAGGGGACAATCACTTTTTCACACCACTATATATACACTTTTATATACTTTTACTGGAAGAAAATAAGTGTTGTGTTTTAATCTTGATGTGATACAATAAATAATGACTTTTCAAAAGTATATGTAGTTTCTGAACCAATGGGACATGGACACGGATGGACTTTGGCCAATGAGAGATGCAAAACCAGTGGTCCAGACCATCTGCTGTGAGTCGGGCTATGCGAGAATAGATAAATCAATTCAACGGTAAGTAACATTTTTTATATATATATATATATATATATATATATA
>CAIGQV010019164.1:5251937-5341440 GCA_903798115.1 Danio jaintianensis
TATAAATATTTATGAGAGGGTTACTCTTTTTCACTTTCAGTAAGCACCTGCTCTACAAAACATCTGTACACAGAAGTGCTGCACATGTACAATTTGATAGCCAATCATCCACATCTGAGTGTGCATATTTGTGTAGAGAGTGTGTTTTAGGCCTGAGCTCGCCACAAACAAACACTGACGCTATGAAAGCTACGAGTACTTACAGGAATGCTAACATGTACATCTGATAGGACTCACTGCCAACAGCTCTCATTGCTTCAAGGTTTTCCTTTGAACCAGTAGACACACACAAACAAGCACACACACACACACACACCCTCCAGCAGGAGTACAGACAGAGAAATGAGATAAAACCAACAAGCACCACACTCAAATGCAATTACTTTTCACAAAACTAACTACTTCTAGGCATATGACGGCATCAGATTTTCTTGTGGCGAAAATTTCTGAAGCTATTATCACAACATTGGCATCAGCTGCAAAAATGGTTACTTTAGCAGGCATAAAAAACAACTGTGTATACTTTACAATAAAGTCTTAATAGTAGACACATGGAATCTGCATACACAGAAATCCACAGAAAAACAGATTTTTGAGCCTATCATTTAATCTATTTAAGGCTAGTTTATACTTCTGCGTCGAGTGATCGGCATGACCCAAGGCGACTGCCTTGTGCGTAGCCGTGCATTTATACTTCTGCGTGCTGTTTGTGTTGCTCTGCAATAACACTTCCGAAACGCTAGCTGGCAGTAGGTTATGTTATGTTCCTCTGTGTCGATTTTCTTCATGGGTGTTTTGTTTTTTCTGAACGCTACCTTAACGTACAAGTAGCTAAAACTCGCTCATTCAGAGGTGGAAACCGGCAGACGTGCAACAACTTTAATCATAAGGTAAACACAAAACAAAAGTCTCCATCTGGAGCTCCTTTACGGGACTCCACACTTGTAAACACTCACTCCATCGGGCTCGTGGCTCTCAGCACAACCCACACTCGTCACCGCTACCAAGCCGACCAATCACAGAGCTTGCGCTACGCATTGTTGCGACGTGTAGTTAAATTTTTTGAGAGGTGCGCGTCAGCATTGGCATCAGCCACAGCGAGGGCTATGTGACCGCACGCAGGCTGCGCCAGACCATACGCGTGCACTTGACACAGAAGTATAAATGCGACAGCTAGAAACCCATCTCTTCCGGAATCACCTGAAACTCTGTCAACAAAACCAAGACCCAGTCTTCTCTCCCCCCAACCACACCACACGATAACCTCAAAACATTATGCAATTCTGAGTGTGCCTCACAAGGGTGAGTGGGTTTCACAAACCACCTGTAGAAAACACACTCTTTCATCTCTCTGATGCTTTAACTGACACTTGCACCAGTTTTTGCACATTTGCACCAGACACTTTCTTACAATCACTCAATATCTCATAAATGCACAACAAAATCATGCATTTATAAAGTGATTGACAAAACCACCTGTAGAAACACTCTTCTCTCTATAAAAAAACACTCCCCCCTCCTTCCTCTAGCACTTAATTCCCTGAGCACTAACAGTTCTTTTGTATAATTAACACTTCTTGTGTGGCTTTGGACAACAGCATTTTTTACTATCACTGTATATTACATCATTTAATATCAGCGCGTTTTGCTACTTCGGATGAAAAAGACAGTTGTGGAAAGCCAAAACAGATGCTCTTAATGCTTTAATTGCTTTAACATCGTAGTTATAACTAGGGATGTCCCGATCAGGTTTTTTTTGCCCTCGAGTCCGAGTCATTTGATTTTGAGTATCTACCGATACCGAAACCCGATCCGATACTTCTCTAATACATAAAAAAAGAAAAAAGAAGAGCGAAGAAACAGATCCAGGCTGTTCCTTATGTTTTATTTAATTCAACAACTATGTTAACAAACAGAGCACTGTGAGGTAGCTTGAACAATCAAGTAAAAAATAACAAATTCTTCACTTTTGGACTTTAGTGCAACAGTAAAAATAAAAAAATGTACTATAAAAACAAACAGCACCTCAACTTAAAATACCCGGCAGGCAATCCCAAGTTTACATATCTCATAGTTTGCTATGGCAATGTTGTCGTCATCAACTTTATAATACCTCCAGACGGCAGACATACTCGCGCTTTCCGCTTCAAGCTGCTTCCCTGTTCTACTTTGCCGGCATTTAACCAATAGTGTCTCTGCAACAAAGTGATGTCATGCCGCACGCGTTGCTGATTCTGTGTGAAGTCAAGAAAGAGGTCTAACTCTGTGCCACCGCATAATTATTGATGTGTTATAAAATAATGAGAATATATATATATATACATATATATTTGAGTCCTGATCGGGAGGTAACCTTCGATTCCGATCCAGTCTGAAACCGCATGATCGGGCCCGATTTCCGATCACGTGATCGGATCTGGACATACCTAGTTATAACCTCCTCATATGGTGACAGGAAACTCACAGATCAGGAACCCCTTTTACCTGAAACTAATTAGAAACTAATTATCTTAACAGGTCGGAGAGCACTTACTTCTTGCCCATTAGTGATGTTTATTCCAAGCATGAGTTGCTGTCAGATACACCGAATGGGTTTAAGTCTAATATTGACCTCATTTAGCCTGTAGTTGAGCTGCTAAATTATTCCAAAGGGCGGAAAGTCATTTGCACATGGCTGAAGAGCGAGTTTGCGGTGAGGAACTAAGATGCGCTATCGACTGCTTATTCATTAATTTTCCTTTGGCTTAGTCCCTTTATTCATCTGGGGTCGCCACAGCGGAATGAACCGCCAACTTATCCAGCATATGTTTTACACAGCGGATGCCCTTCAAGCTGAAGCCCAGTACTGGGAAACATCCATACACACTCATTCACACTCATACACTATGGCCAAATTGGTTTATTCAATTCACCTATAGCGCATGTCTTTGGACTGTGGGGGAAACCGGAGCACCCGGAGGAAACCCACACAAACACGGGGAGAACATGCAAACTCCAACAGAGATGCCAACTGACCCAGCTGGGACTAGAACCAGCGACCTTCTTGCTGTGAGGCGACAATGCTAACCACTGAGCCACCGTGTCACCCTCGACTGCTTATTTAAAGACATAACCTACAGTTTTAATGTTATTGTTTTAAACCGAAGGACGAATATGGAAGAATAATCTCCTTTCACCAAAGAGTTTTAATATCCCATCACAGTCTGACATAATGACTCTTCCTTCTATAAAGCGGACTAAAAGTTTTAAGAATCGCATGAATAATGAGCGATAAAAGAAGCGAATATCTTTTGATTTTCTCAAACAATCACAAGTGGGAGTTCAACGGCTTTCCGTGAGAGTGTCAAGGTTTTAAAACTCAAAGCTTGGCCCATAAAGAGAGAAGAGAAAAAGAATGCCTTTAACGGCAGCCAGAAATTTCCCATTAGGTGGGATATTAAGGAGGGAGAAAGAAATTGGGCAACACAAAAAAAGAGAACAATAAAAGGAAAAGAGTGTGGCATTATGTAAAACTGGCTGCTAATAGCTCAGGGCTGTTTTAATCCTTTTTTTATGCAAGCAGCTTTTTGGCTTGATGAAGCTGAAGTGGAGTGGATATTGTGCTCTAGCAGGGCTCCTGATGGCCTCTTGTATTTGTGAATTGACCTGATTGAGGCGGCTGCACAATTTGAACTGCTGGTTGAAGGAAAAGCTAAAGCGCTATCTACACCTAGCATTAAAGTACAAATGAAATCAAAACTAACGATATGATTTTGTTAGCTCACATTGCTAGTTTTGTGGTGAACAACTCATGCATGTCATTAAGAAAAAGAAAATGGTTTGCCCTTGTAATCTAAACTTAAAATCGGAAAATGCACTTCCTGTTTGTTTTCAGTTAAATTCTCAGATCGTGAGGTATTGGGCGTGGCTAACATACTTAACCACGCCCCTCCAACTGTCAGCTTTGACAACAACAAAAAGCTTAGAATCACCAAGAGGCGACACTCAATAGAACATTCCAATGCAAAAGCAGCGCTCAGCAACAGCCCCGTGATTCCGCCATTTTGGAGTGAAAGCGATCGGCCGTCCATTGGATCTTATTGCTGTCGCGATGGCAAGCAGATGCTTTGTTTTATATTTATTTATTTTTTTAAAGCATTAAAGTTGAAATACAACCTGAAAGACGACAATACAACACTTACAATCACAAACTGGTGAGCACTTTTAATAGTTTATTTTACACACTTAGGGCCCTATCATACACCTGGCGCAATAAGGCGCAAGATGTGTTTGCCGCGATGTGTTGCTATTTTCAGACCAGCGCAACAGTAATTTTTCAGCTTTGCGCAACGTTGTTTAAATAGCAAATCCATTTGCGCCACTTTGTGGACTCATGGGTGTGCTTGTCTGAAAAGGAGGTGTGTTAAGGCGCATTGTTGGCGCGTTGCTATTTTGAGGAACTAAAATAGACTGTGCAATAGACCAGCTGAAAGCTGCTATAAAGTCCAGCGCAGAGCGCATTAGTTGTGCACCTAAAATGCTTACACATTGCTTAATACACACAGGATGTACAGCAATACGCAAATATCTTTACATATGAAAAAGAATTAAAGGATTAAAATATTACAAAAATAACCACTACCTCCATGCCTTCTTCATCTCAGGGGGATTTTTCCTGTTTGTTTTCGCTGTTTGTTTACCATCAAGTTCTGCTTCAGATGCATGATTGATTTGCAGCAATTTCAAAAAAATCTTTTTTCACATTGTCATTATGGGGTATTGTGTGTAGAATTTTGAGGAAATAAATGAATTTAATCCATTTTGGAATAAGGCTGTAACATAAAAAAATGTGGAAAAAGTGAAGCGCTATATGAATACTTTCTGAATGCACTGTACATCTCGACATGCGAAAGTGTTCCTCCATGTGTTTTCATCGAAGTTGTTCACAATACTTATCCATCAACAGAATTTGTAATGTAGTCAAACGTGTAAACATTTAGCTGTGGTTCACGCTTCTGCCTTTGAATGTCACTGGATCAAAGCAGCTGCATGAATGCTAAAGCTTTAAATAAAAGTGAAACCATCAACAAAAGCCCGACCTCTTCTATGTTTACAAATACAAGCGCAGCCGTTTAGACGTCATTTCTGGTTAATGATGTCAGAATTTACCGGTATTTTGGAATGGATGTGAGAATGTTTTTATTTACGGAAAAATTCTGGAACTTCCTTGCCTGTGTGAACAGTGCTTTCTTGAATTTACCGGTAAAGTCGTTCTGGAAAATTTCCGGATATTTACCGGCATCACTGTTTGAAAGGGGCTAATGACAAATGGATGACCTTGAAAAATGTGTTTTTCAGGTTCCATATTTTGTGATTCAACTTTGTTTTAAATTGCATTATGGGACATCGAGGTCTGCTCTGTCGACTTTTGATGCTGAAACTTCAACTGTGCAGTTCTAACAAAGTGACTTTTATTGACATTGTGGTAGTTTGAAACAATATATTGTAAGAAATAATATAGAGAGAATTAAGTCTGTAAAATAACCGAAAGTAAGTTTATTATCAGGTTTTTGTACCATGATTTACAACACCAAGAAAATATACCACTACAAACTAATACCAATGTCAATAAAAATGTTGTTGGGAGGAATGATCAAGGTCACACATTGCAATTCAAAATCAAACAATACATTCATTTATTAATTTTCTTTTCGGCTTAGTTCCTTTATTAATCTGGGGTCGCCACAGCGGAATGAACCGCCAACTTTTCCAGCATATGTTTTACGCAGCGGATGCCCTTCCAGCTGTAACCCATCATTGGGAAACACCCATACACACTTATTTACACACATACACTACGGACAATTTAGCTTACCCAATTCATATACCACATGTCTTTGGACTTGTTGGGGGAAACCGGAGCACCTGGAGGAAACCCACACGAACACGGGAAGAACATGCAAACTCCACACAGAAATGCCAACTGACCCAGCCGAGGCTCGAACCAGCGACCTTCTTGCTGTGAGGCGATCGTGCTACCCACTGCGCCACCGTGACGCCCCTCAAACAATACAGATATATATTTTTTTTCCAATGTAGATGTTATCTTGATTTCATTCATTGGGGTTCACTTGAATTGAAATGAGAATACTTTCAGTATTGTATTAGTTTCCTTTATGTCTATGGATGGTCAGAAAGCCCTCGGATTTCATCCCAAATATCTTGATTTGTGTTCTAAAGATTAACAGAGGGCTTAAATGTATAGAACAATACAAGGATTAATGACATAATTTGTCATTTTTGTGCAAACTATCCTATTAACTCATTTAATAGAAGGAATTAGGAAACAGAAAGAGCTATGAATGATACTGATAAAGTTGTGGTTTTCGCCTTTTGTTTAAATATTACTATTGTTATCATTATTGTCATTATTATTATTGCTGTTGTTGTCTGACACAAAGATACAAGAGTATTAAAATGTTGAATAAATAAATAAACAAAGATGAAGTATCTTTAAATAACGTGTCTTTCAAGGATAAATAAGTAAATATTACCTTAAAAAAATATTCAGAGACTTATTTTTAATATATATTTTTACTCTAGTGATTTATAAATGTTCTGAATGTTATATTATAGTAAATTATAAAATTACAGAATTAAATGTGTTAAACAATTTGAACAGAAATGCTAATGAAAACAGTTTTTAAACAATCAAAAAATAAATGTGCATCGCCATTCAATGTAACTGTCACGGTCACCAGTGATCCAGACCGCTGTGCAGATCGCTGAAGAACTACAAATCGGTCACTTTAAAGAACTACATATCCAGTCATGCACCGCTCACACTCACCTGTTCCTCATTCGGTTGATTACACACACACACACACACACACACACACACACATGGCTGGGAGCTGCTCATGAACTGATTAGATGGACTTTATAAACAGCACACATACACTTCAATGCTGAGTCTTGTTTAACCGTTATCTGTGACATTACGACACGGTTTCCTTGCCTTTCCACGTTTGACCCTTGCTTTGTTTTGTTTGTTTATTTACGCTGTCTGCTGCCTGCCTTTTGACCATCCGCCTGTTTACTAACCACGACTCTGGATTTGCCTGTGCACATCTGTTTGCCCGTGTTGACCGTTGCTTGTCTGACCATCCTGTTAATAAACCTGCATTTGGATCCGCACCTCCGTTGTCAGCGTCCATCACATTACAGTAACAGATATATTCACAGAAAAACATCCTCTATGAACAATTTGTAATAGTATTAGCTATCATATTTAATTGCACTACATTTTTAAATGGATTAAAAATGTGTTGCTGACAAACACTTTAAAACCCTTGATCATACTTGGCCACACATCACTTCACTTTAATTAATACATTTTTTATAATTATTTAATTTTGGGGCTGCACTGGAGTCCCTAAATAGACTATTTAAAGGGATAGTGCACCCCAAAATGAATCATCACTTACTCTTTACTTGTCCCAAACCTCTTTGACTTTTTCAAATCTGTTTGACTGATTCAGCTCATTTTAAATAAGTAGTCAAACATTTTTTGAGTGTGGTAAGTTTTTTTTTTATATAATAATAATAATAATAATAATAATTCCTTACATTTATATAGCGATTTTCTAGACACTCAAAGCGCTTTACACATTGGGGGGAATCTCCTCATCCACCACCAGTGTGCAGCATCCACCTGGATGACACGACGGCAGCCATATTGCGCCAGACCGCACACCACACACCAGCTGATTGGTGGAGAGGTGACAGAGGGATAAAGCCAATGATGATATGGGGATGCTTAGGAGGCCATGATGGACAGAGGCCAGTGGGCAAATTTGCCCAGGATGCCAGGGTTAAACCTCTACTCTTTTTCGAAGGACATCCTGGGATATTTAACGACCACAGAGAGTCAGGACCTCGGTTTAACGTCTCATCCGGCTCACTGAGCAGTATAGAGTCCCCTTCACTATACTGGGGCATTAGGACCCACACAGATCGCAGGTTGAGCGCCCCCTGCTGGTCTCACTAACACCACTTCCGGCAGTAACCTAGCTTTCCCATGTGGTCTCCCATCCAGGTACTGACCAGGCGCAGCCCTGCTTAGCTTCAGTGGGTGACCATGAGAGAGTTGCATAAATATAAATATTTTTTTCAGCATTATTAATTTTCTGAATGGTTTATACTTGCCTGATAACTGGGAAAAACACTGTATTTATCTTGTAAGGATGTTTGGCGTCACTGTATCACATTTGACATCAGTCATGACCTCACTACTGACTGAAAAGCCCATTCTGCAGTCAGTTTAGGTCAACCGCACTGCTTCCTGTCACAATTAGCAACGTAGCATTTGGTTATCTGCCTTTTCCCACCCTCTTCTTTCATTTCCTCCATGTAAAATCAGATTCATGAAAGCTGTTGGTCTCTTGACAGATGATTTGCTAGATTGTTCTATTCAAAGTGAAAAATCGCTCTAAAAAATAAATGTTCCTAATTGAGTGCAACAGTTGTGTTTGCAGAATTACAAACTCATTCAGTTTCTCCACAGGCAGATGGATTTTAGTTAACAATTACTGATAAACCGATAAAGGCAGACCTGTGAGTTCACAAATCAAATATATATGTCTTGGCTGAACCCATCTGATTACATTCATTTAAAGGTGCAGTATGTAAGCTTGACACCCAGTGGTTGAACTAGGTATTGCACGCCTGGTTCAAAACACACACAGGTTGCCAGATTGACGACACCAACATATCAGTGATTCAGCATGTAAATTTAATAATGTTAAAGAGGTTTAATATGTATTAATTACATTATAATTCTTACCATTTCGTTGGAGTGCAGTAAGTGCATATTCTGTGCTTCTGAATGGTGGTATTTAAATTCCGGTCGTGTTTTGTCTGGTGCAAAGTCAAATTGATTATCACTGCAAATCTCATCACGTAGCGTGTTGTTAGGACACGAGGTTACAATGTAACCTGCTCACCTAATGTTTACATTCGTAATATTTATATTATTTGCTAATTAATAACCTCATGTGAAACTCTGAATCTGCATCTCATTTTGGAGGCTGTTACTGTCCACCGGAGGTCGCATTTTGCTCACGAACGCATTCTCTGAGAGCCTTTCTGAATGAATGAATGAAATACGCGGTTTTCCACCAAGACCACCCGGGGTGCTGAAATATAATTGGCTAAACTGGCAGTGGGCAGGACGTTCCAGCACGTAATGCACATTTTCAAAGCAGAATAACTGACTTCAGAATTGTTTTTCAGATAAACAAGAAGGTTCACTGAGCATGTTTCTTAAATATCTGCAAACATATTATGGTATTTTTATGCTTTAGAAGAGTCAAAAACTTACAAACAGCACCTTTAAATCACTCAAGTTAGTCCAATCTCATGTGTTAGCTTCCTTTTTGGTGAAGGTGTTTTGGTTTAACCCTGATTCTACAGTCTCTAGCATTATTAAATGTAGTTTTCAAGGCCTTACCGCCACTGTGAAAGGAAGAAAATGAAAGTAATTCATACCAACTGAAAAGCACATGGGCGGTACTCGTTGCCTGGCACACGCATTCCCACTGGGAGGAAATTAACATGCCACAACTAAGAAAAGTACCAACCGTGGGGTGGCCAGATCGGTAAAGCACTAGAGCAGTGGGTGTTTTTATTTTATTTTTTTCTTTGCAGATTTGTTTTGACATGCATTCACAGCTCTGCTAAACACCTCATTTCAAATGTCAAAAAGACAAGTTGAATAAAAAAGAAAAAAAAAAGAAAGGTATGGTGAGTTTAATCAGTATTTATAAATTTATAGGGTAAACTTTAGCCTTTTACTATATTTTTTACCATTAAATACACTGCTTGTGCGTTTTAACTATTTAACAGTTAAAGGAATAGTTTGCCCGAAAAAATGAAAATGATGTCATTATTTACGTTAAAGTAGTTTACTTTAACAGACTAGAAGATGTTTTGAAGAATGATTGAAAACCTGTAACCTGTGACAGAAGGGACCTGACAACGATGGTGAACAGTGGCTGTAACACAACCATTGACTTCCATATTTGTTTCTCCTACTATGGAAGTCAATGGTTACAAGAAATTATTTTGAAAAATGATTGAAAACCTGTATGTTAAAGTGAACCACTTTTTACCATTAAATACACTGAGTGCATCTAATAACTTCTAACTATTTAAGTGTTAAAGGAACAGTTCCAAAAATGAAAATGATGTCATTATTTACTCACCCTGTTTAACACAGAAGAAGATATTTTGAAGAATGATTGAAAACCTGTAACCATTGACTTCCATATTTGTTTTTCCCTACTATGGAAGTCAATGGTTACAGATTTTCATCCATTCTTCAAAGTATCTTCTTGTGTGTTAAAGTAAACTACATTAAATCTATCTACTTTAGCCTCTTACTCTTTTTTTACCACTAAATACACTGCTTGCAGCGTATAAATTTTAACTATTTAACTGTTAAAGCAATAGTTTGCCCAAAAATAAAAATGATGTTATTATTTACTCACCCTGTTTAACACAGAAGAAGATATTTTGATAAATGATTGAAAACCTGTAACCATTGACTTCCATATTTGTTTTTCCTACTATGGAAGTCAATGGTTACAGATTTTCAATCATTCTTCAAAATATCTTTATGTGTGTTAAAGTAAACTACTTTAGCCTCTTACTCTATTTTTACCATTAAATACACTGAGTGCGCCTTATAACTTTAAACTATTTAACTGTTAAAGGAATAGTTTGCACAGAAGAAGATATTTTGAAGAATGATTGAAACCTGTAACCATTGACTTCCATTAGTTTTTCCTACTATGGAAGTCAATGGTTATAGGTTTTAATCCATTCTTCAAAATATCTTCTTGTGTGTTAAAGTAAACTACATTAAAGTTATTTACTTTAGCCTCTTACTATGACTGAAAACCTGTAACCATTGACTTCCATATTTGTTTTTCCTACTATGGAAGTCAATGGTTACAGATTTTCAATCATTCTTCAAAATATCTTGATGTGTGTTAAAGTAAACTACTAAAGTACTCTTACTCTATTTTTATCATTAAATTCACTGAGTGCACCTTATAACTTTAACTTGTATGTTTGCATGTATTATGTGTCTTTATGTACAGCACCTTGGTACCCATTGTGGTTGGTTGAAAGTGCTCTAGAAATAAATTGAGTTGAGTTGGTGAAGAAATAGTTTGCCCAAAAATGAAAATGATGTCACTATTTATATGTTTAACACACAAGTAGATATTTTGAAGAATGACTGAAACCTGTAACCATTGACTTCCATAGTAGGAAAAAAAAAAATATGGAAGTCAATGGTTTTCAATCATTCTTCAAAATATCTTCCTGTGTGTTAAACTATTTTAAAGTAAACGACTTTAGCCTCTTACCATTAAATATAATTCTTACCTATTTTTACCATTAAATACACTGTTTGCACCTTATAACTTTAAACTATTTAACAGTTAAAGGAATAGTTTGCATTCATTCATTCATTTTCTTTTCGGCTTAGTCCCTTTATTAATCTGGGGTCGCCACAGCAGAATGAACCGCCAACCTATCCAGCATATGTTTTACGCAGCGGATGCCCTTCCAGCTGCAACCCATCGCTGGGAAACACCCATACACTCCCATTCACACACATAAACTACAGACAATTTAGCTTACCCAATTCACCTATAGCGCATGTCTTTGGAGTTGTGGAGGAAATCGGAGCACCCGGAGGAAACCCACGCCAACACGGGGAGAACATGCAAACTCCACACAGAAATGCCAACTGACCCAGCTGAGGGCTTGACCCAGCTGAGGGCTTGAACCAGCGACCTTCTTGCTGTGAGGCGATAGCGCTACCCACTATGCCACTGCGCCGCCCACATGAGTAAACAATGAGAATATTTTTGGGTGAACTATCCCTTTAAATAATTACATACTATATGTGTGTAGCTTCACATGTCTGTGTGTGTTTGAGAGACACAAAGAGCGAGCAAGCATAAATGTGTGAAAGAGAGATAAAAAGAGATGGAAAGGTCAGCACAGTACACCTAGCGGAAATTGTCTTTGCGTTTGGCTTAGTCAAAGGCAGATAATATTAACAGCGAGAGAAATGTGAGAGATATTTGGTTGTTCCTGGTCGTTCTTTTAAGCCTGATTTAGAACGTCCCACCAAAGGGCTGCAGAGAAAATGGCACTTTCATACACTGCGAGAGTAAAATGTATAGCCTAACTTCACATCATCCACGTAGTCGCTGTCCAATTCTAATGTAATTCTCTGTGAATTCTCTCTACTTCGACTGTGAATAATCTATTCATACACATGTGAACATGGAGAAATGAATACAAGCTTTAGTATGTTTCCCACATCTGTCGTCACATTGTACATCAAGTTTATTTTTATGTTATTTATTTATTTAAGACTAAATATAGACAAATCACAGACACACATCTGTTGCACTCATGAACACAACTGCCCATCATTTTACCATATATATATATATGCTATATGCTAATATATATGCTATATACAGTGGGGGAAATAAGTATTGAACACATCACCATTTTTCTCAGAAAACATATTTCTAAAGGTGCCATTGACATGAAATGTTCCCCGGATGTTGGTAACAACCAAAGAAATCCATATATGCAAAGAAAACAAAACTAATTAGTTTACTTATTAAGTTATGTGTGATAAAATCAAATGATGCAGGGGAAAAAGTATTGAACACATGAAGAAAGGGAGGTGTGGAAAGGCAGTGAAAGCCCAGACAGCAGCTGAAATCTTTCAGTAGTTCTTCAGCAACCCTCTGCCATTCCTCATTGTAAATGAATATTAGCTGCTTCCGTCCAACATCTACATACATTAGCAGGATGATTTATTTATTTAGTTAGGTTTTAATGCCATATCAGCAGCATTGGCTATATTCATGGCAAAACATATATTAAATATACAATATATAATCATATCAGTTTCTTAACAAACATACATTTTACAAAAAACAACAACAACAAAAAACATACAAACAGCAACAACACTGAAAAGAGTCATATACAATCTTTTAGTTTGATTAAAGATAAATATTCTAAAATTGCTCCAGAAGGCACCTTTTCAAACATTTCACTTAAAATATTTCCCGAATAAAAACGTTCTCTAATATCATTTAACAATACACACTCTATTAAAATATGTTTTATCGTCAAAATATTCTTGCACAAGTCACAAATAGGTTTTTCTTCCCCTTTCAATAAATATGCGTGTGTAAGTCTTGAGTGTCCGATTCTACATCTCGTATGTACAACCTGGTCATGTCTATTTTCAAAATGGTAATTATTTCTTTCATTTACAAATGGATTCACTTCATCACTTTCTACATTCATCCCGTTCCATTTCTCATTAATATACAGATTTAAAACAGGTTTAACATCAGACACAGGAATTTTACATTGTTATTTCCAACTGTAGGGTTTCCTTAGCTGCTTTATCTGCATGTTCGTTTCCAATGAATCCCATATGACCAGTTATCCAGCAGAAAATAATATCAAAGTCTTTTTCCTTTAAAAGGTCCACTTTCTATTATGCTAAAAATCATAGGATGATCAGTTTTCATAGATTCCAGTGCTTGTAAGCAGGACATAGAATCTGTGCAAATTAAAAACTGGCGTTCATTAGCAGGATGATGAAGATGAAACCAGGGTGGACATTTCAGCAAGACAATGATCCATAACACAGCCAAGGACACTCACAAATGCTTTCAGAGAAAGAAAATCAAGCTGTAGAATGGCCCAGCCAATCACCTGACTTGAATCCAATAGAAAATACAAATTAAAGATCAGATTTGATAGACGAGACCCACAGAACCATCACGATTTTTACATGAGAGGCGTCTTTAAGCTGCCATCACCAAAAAAGCCTTTTATATAAAGTATTAAATACAGTTCAGTAGCACTTTCTCCTTGTGTCATTGCATTGTTATTACACAGAACACATTTTTCTGATTTGTTTCGTTTTATTTTTGTGTTTGTGTTGTTTGGGTTTTTACCAAAATCTGGTTCAATCCCATGTCGAAAGCTCCTTTAGGAATATTATTCCCAGGAAAAAAGCATGACGTGTTCAATACTTATGTACCCCACTGTATATTCTGCAGCCCAATCCATACATTTCCGCATAGCATGACCACAGTCTTGACAGAATGTGGTCTTTTTCTAGAGTGGCTGCCAGATCTCCCACTTGTTTTATCTGTAATCAACATGCTTACAAGTCCTAAAAAAATATATATATAAAAAATAAAATAACAATAATAACAGAAATAAAACAACAAGAAAAAAAAATCAACAAGCCTGGTTTGTTTTCATTGCCAAAGCGGTGGAATAAATACACTTACCTTCACTCTGTGAACTTTCCCTCAGCGCCCTGCTCACGTAATTAATGAGAGAAGAGAGCCTGAAACACACACACACGCACACGCACGCACACACACGCGCAAACACACAGCGTCATTACTGTTAAACCTGGACAACTATGTTCATTATTAAGGCATCATTAGAAACTAAAATAACTTGCAAACTTCAGGTTAGCTGCTGCTAATTGAGACATCAGGGAGATTGGATGGGGGGTTATGTTGCTTTGCTTTAAATGTTTTCTCGGAAAACTGAGTCTGAATCCTTAATTTATTTGCAGTTAAAGTCAAATGGGTGACATAGGAGAGCTGTGCTGTACGAATGAGCAAAGGAATCTAGGGTAAATGAGCTGTAAAATGCTAAGCGTGTTTAATTTCTAATTACTAATTTGTCAGGTAAGCACATTTACAGTGTGTTTAAAACGTTTTGACACTTTGCTGCATTTGCCATAGAAATATAGACAGGGTTCATATATATATATTTAAAAAAAAAAGGCTTCAGTTTGACACTCAAACTGAAAAAAAAAAACACTACTTGCTGTTGCTATTTGACAGCAATGTATTGTTATTCCAGACAGCACTGCAGTGGACAAATATTTGTACAGGATTTGTTTATTTGTTATTTACGGTCCTTGAATTTTATTGGTTGAACAATGTTCCCAGAGATCTGATATTTAGTCGCTGAGATTTGCTGTGTTTGTAGCATTCTGCTTAAAAATCCAACACCATCATCAAATTTGCAGATGACACTACAGTGATCAGTCTAATCAGCAACAATGATGAGACTGCCTACAGGGAGGAGATACAGCATCTGGCCACTTGGTGCACAGACAATAATCTGCTCCTTAACACCACCAAGACCAAGGAGCTCATTGTGGACTTCAGGAAAGGACGAATAGGCTCACATGATACCCTGCCCTACAAAATAATCAGAATCAATGTAATATTATGAATTCTTACCAAATAAGAGACAAAGTTGCCTACCAAAGAGACAACAAGCTGAGGTTTTGCATTAGAATCAGATCGAGTATGTGAACTGCATTTTTTTTTTTTTTTACATGTTTTGCCTTCAAACTCTAAACGATAGACTCCATTTACGACTGTATTTAGCATCGTTTAAATGTGATTGAATTGACCACAATGCACCTAAATGCAATTCAATTATCATTAAATTATCACTCTAAAGAGATTAACATTACATATGGTCCTATACCCTAGCGCAATAAGGTGGAAGACGTGTTTGGCGCGATTGTTGTTACTTTCAGACCAGCGCAACAGCAATTTTCACATTTTGCGCCACGTTGTTTAAATAGCAAATCCATTTGTGCCACTTGTGGACTCATGGGTGTGCTGGTCTGAAAAGGAGGTGTGTTAAGGTGCATTGTTATTTTAAGGAACTGAAATGGACCGCGTCGTTGACAATGCTTACACATTGCTTAATACACACAGGATGTACAGAAATACACAAATATCTTTACATATGAAAAAAAATTAAGTATTAAAATGTTACAAAAAAATAGTATTTTCTACATAAATATAAAAACCACTGCCTCCATGCCTTCTTCATCTCGAGGGGACTTTTTTTCAGTTTATTTATGACAATTTGCATTTGTATAAAGTTATAATTATTAGCAGTATTATTTATTATATACATATTTATATTTGTTTAAATAAAAAGTTTAGATTTGTCCGTCTGTCTGGTTTTGGAGACGTATGCATCACCATATGGGGCATAAGAATAGGACATGTGTTTGGATAGAACTCTTATTAATTCGTTAAACTTCGTTGGATAGAACTCTTATTAATAAACACTTTGTTATTATTGTTCATTTATTAATTTGCTGGAAATTAGAACTGAATTTATTATTGAAACAAATCTTTGCGCTTAAACAAAATTTAAATATGTAGGCTAATGGACGTCTTCAGTGGAGTGAGTTTCCACCCGTTTCCACGAAAATAAAGAAGTAAAGAGGCTGAATGGAGGAGGCTCATTCTTTATCCTCGCGCTGCAGATAACTGTTTTCCCGCTACTGAAGCGGTCAGTTTTTCCACTTACAAAGTCTGCCATGTAAATAGCAAATGCGCCATGGCGCGACACAACTGACTCTTATAGGGGATGGGAGACGAGACTCTGATTGATTTAATGCATGTTATGCTTAAAACACACCCATAACACATTAAGAGAATAAGCAGAACACTGTTAGACCATGTGCCAGGGCGCAAAGCTTATTTTTCCATCCTTAAAATAGCAAAAGAGGATTCGAACACGCCCTTAATGCTTTTGCGCCATGCGCTTTAGACTTTGCGCAGAACCGCTCCAGCCAACAGCAGAACAGCAACTACTGGGGAGGCGGGGATAAAGAACCAATGCATAAAACAAATGTAATTTACCTTTAATACGTATATTGCATATACCATTATCGCGATAACGATAATTTCATTATTCCATGTAAAATAATTACACCTATTGTTTATTCAATCATCATGAATTACTCAACCCAGGCTCATTCTAAAAACGTACCGCTATATACATTTCTGGAGAGCGCCAAATATGTCCCAGGAGGTACTTTTTTTGCAGTTTTTGTTTTCGTGAATCCACCAGAGGCCACTGTGTACGCTTTTTGAGATTTCTCTCGCGAGTGCCATTCGCACCTGCTGTTCTCGCATAAATCCACCAGAGGCCGCTGTTGACTGACTGACTGACCGATCGACTGACCCACCCTCCTCCTTCCTTAAACCCAACCGACAATTTTTAAAAGCAATCCAGAAAAAGAAAAGCCCTCACCTGATTTTTACCACGTGTTCAGATTTTACCACATTCTCACCCTGTTATTTACTTGTTTATTTTATTTTTTGGCTTCTGTTTTTGTCTTACCCGCTTTCTGGAACCGTGCTTCGGCAGACTTGAACCCCGTCGTCGTGGTCAACTCCTCTCTGCATCTCAAGTCCGCCGATGTATATGGCGAGCCACTGGACAAACTGGTAAGCGCGAAAAGGAACAGCGTCATACTGCCCCATAGCATTCATTTTAAAGACGAAATTCAGCCATACATACTTCTGACTACATAATTCGTGATCTCCAGAAATGCATATAGGGTTACGTTTTTTAGAATGAGCCTATGTTGGTACTCATCCCAGACCATTATTGGTTATTTTTAAACATTACAATTCTCGAATGTAGGCACATCACTGCTTCTTAAACAATTAAAATCGAATCTCTCTCCAGCACTGGGTAAATCAAATATTTACAAGTCGTCTACCTTAATGTTTTCTCAGCTCTCAGCAATATCAGAGCCATCCAAATGCAACATGACAGGGCTGAGAAATGCTGTCCTTGTGCAGAGGATTTTTTTTTTTCTTCCCCCAAACAGAGAACTGTAAAACGTGTTTTGTGCCTTCTAATGAGCCTTGCATTATTACACGAGCAACTTGGAGAACGCTATAAAGCAAAAAAAAACTAAGCAAAACACTGGCAGCTGTAGCACTCAAACAGCACACATTTCTGAAGGACAAAGTGATTATGAGTAAGTAGATTAATATTTCAGACTACTTTAAAAAAGGGTGGAAAGATTACAGAAAGTCTATGAATATCTGCAATACTCATTTAATATTTAAAGGTATGTCCTATCTGTGAATACTTGCATATGCTTTTTCATTCTACTCTTAAATATTGATCCTTATGTGCATCTTTTGAAGAAAAAATTTTTTCCAAATCATTCATTCATTTTCTTTTCGGCTTAGTCCCTTTATTAGTCTGGGGTCGCCACAGCGGAATGAACCGCCAACTATCCAGCATATGTTTTATGCAGCGGATGCCCTTTCAGCTGCAACCCATCACTGGGAAACACCCATACACTCCCATTCACACACATACACTATGGCCAATGTAGCTTACCCAATTCACCTATAGTGCATGTCTTTGGACTGTGGGGGAAACCGGAGCACCCGGAGGAAACCCACGCGAACACGGGGAGAACATGCAAACTCCACACAGAAATGCCAACTGACCCAGCCGAGGCTCGAACCAGCGACCTTCTAGGTCCCCACTAGAAGCTACCCACTGCGCCACCGCACCGCCTCCAAGTCTTATATATATATATTTTTAATTATCTCATAATACTCTTTAGTCATTTTTGAGTGAGATGCTAATGATCTAATCTGATTCAATATGTATAAACATTTACAGACACTGATCTGATTAAGTTTACTCGCTATATTCCTTGCTAAATGGCTAACATGGATTTTATTGAGAGAACAGCTGTGTGTATGTGCTTTAGGAAGGCTGAAAAACAGCACAGATTCGTTCGGCGTCGTGTCTGAGTCCACTAGATCCTTTCAGAGGTTCACCCAGTTCTGTGAGTTCATCAACTCCTCCAGAAACTTTACCTGGATGATGGAGGCTTTCAGCGCTGCTTCAGACTGAGCCGAGCTCAGTTTGATGAGCTGTTGTCCGGTGTCGGCAGGAGGATTTCCCTCAGGACACCAACAACAGGCACTATGTCATAATCACACCCCTACAAGAGAAGGCTCCTGATTGGTTAACATGGCGCGAATGTCAGCTGAAGTTCAGGTTTTCCAACACGAGCGATTCGCACGTTAAGCGCGTCAAACGCACAAAAAGCTCAACTCACGCCGCTTCATTCACACAAATCACGCCATTCGCCACAGGATGTCTATTCACGTCTTTGCATTGACTTAACATGTAAATCCCTCGCGCTTGATGCTTCATCCACGTCTGGTGTGAACGCACCATTAGACCAGGGCTCAAAGTTTGGACTCTGGTCCAGATCTCGACCTGGGAATTGAAAGAAACGCTACACTTTAAAAAATAACAATAATAAAATAAGGCAAATTTAACAAGTAACGTAGAGGTAAACAGTTGTGTTTTATCATTTTTACAATCTATTCAGCCAATATTTGTATCTGGTGGGAGCACTTTTAGCTTTGCTTAGCACAAATCATTGAATCGGATTAGCATCTCGCTCAAAAATGCACTAATTATGTGTAAGAGATTAAGGGCGTACTCACACTAGGTACAGTTGCCTTGAACCGTGCCGAAGCGCGATTGTCCCCTCTCACCTCTCCCCCGACAGCCTGCGCTCACACTGCATCTTTGCCTTCCAAGCCGGAGCACGCTTGCGTCATCGATGATGCAACTGTTCAGTTTAACAGGAAGAAAAGCGCTCTCGCTCAGCACAGTGGACATTGCTTTAGTTATATCGATTTGTATTATTTTTAGTCGTTTGGGACGCAGTGACACAAATATTTTGCCGAACAGATCCACAACTTTTGACGCTCATAAATTATCATAAAGTCATCGTGCTGCAGGTATTAAGTTTGCTGAAGGTGCAGCGAGGGGTTTGCATCTTTGATAAACCATAGCCGTTTGCGTTCACTGAAACGTAAGAATGATTAATAAATGCATATGAAACAGTCCCTTAAAAAGTGATGGCACGTCTTCAGTTTCACGCTCAGGTGTGTTTTGTACTCACACTACAAGCATACCATGCTAAAGCCCAACCGAACCACGCTCTGGCACACCTCTTCCAACCGGGCCAGGGCCGGCCAACTGAACTGCGTCTGGGCCCAATTCGGAGCACTCACACTTGTCAAACGAACCGGGAAACGCACCCGGGCACGGTTCAGATAGCGTAGTGTGAGTACACCCTAAGAGTATGGATTAGGGCTGCACAATATATCGTTTATATAGCCACAGTTTAAAATGCATGAGATGTGTCGATCATTTAAGCCCTAGAGAGTTTAAAGAATTCAGGGACAAGAAATTGTATCAGTTGTAACATAATAGAAAATTATTTTATTGAACTATTTAAACAGTCTTTGCAGTGTTATTATATATTTGAGTTTTCAATTTCTGTATGAATAGGATTTGACTATACCCTGAAAATCTTAAAGCATTGTTTATTTCACTTTTTTATTTGCTTTATTGCATTTATCTCTGATTTTAATTTGTGCATAACATTTCATGCATGACTCACTCCCCTAGCGTCTGAATGGGTGAGGACAGGGGTGCCGCTACGGGGGGTAAGTTAGGATGATTCTAAGGGCCCACACACTTTTGGGGCCCCTAGAGATACCATCAGGGGGCCCAAGCTACTCCACTAACAACCCTCCCACCTGCTCTTCACCTTCGTCCACACCCATCCAGCCCACCCCCTCTTCACCTTCGTCCAAACGCCACATCCTCCCCATTTTTTTTTTTTTTTGCAATATACATATTGTGGAATATGAATACAATTTCACCAGATGACTGGAATAGCCCTGCTTTGGAAGAAAGAATGAATTAATTTAGATTGATTGGGACGATCTAATCTTTTTTTAATGCAGTGAATCTGTATAAAATATAATAAATTACAAGCATATATAAATACAAGAGAGCAAAGATAAACGTGAAATAAACAATGCTTTATGGTTTAAGGGAAGTCTAACAGTATCCAGGTAGAGAAATGGAATAATCAGATGCAAAATAACATGGTTTACATTGTATAAATAGTAAAAATAAATCTTTAAACTCCTGAAATGCTCACACATTCATAAGGCTTAATAAAATGTTGTTCTATTATGGTTAAAACTGGTTCTGAACTGGGGGTCTGATCAACTACAATCCAGACTCAACATTGTGTTACAGTATCTATGCTAAAAACGATATATTGCGCAGCCCTACAATACATCCTCGCAAGAAAACCAGAGAGAATCTAGGCTATATGCTGGAGTGACCCTGATGATGTGACTAAGGCTTGATGGAATGTAAGCCCAAGTGTCCTCGTCCCACCCGTCTTAAGAGGACACATTCGAGTCAAGGCAAAAATCCATTTATCAAAAACAATGTTGGAAAAACCCCAGCGGGGGCTGCGGAGATGTGAGCTGGCAATAGAGTTGACTGACTGGCAGAGGCTGGCTGTTACCAAGCCTGTTCCAACACCCGTGGGAAGACAAGGACCTTCTCCTTTTTTCCCCCTCGCTCCATGGCAGGATCCCCCCCAAAGGTGACAACCAAACGAACGCAAGGCAAACACTAGTGTCTGTAATTAAAAGTGCTGATTAAACTGACGGAAAGAGGACGCGCAGAAAAGAAAACAAGGTTCAGCAGTGGTGGAAATCATAAAATATAACACTCACTCTGAAGAAGCAGGAAAATAATCTGTCACATTAACACTTCAACTAATTTAATAACTTTGTTGAAATGAAGCCCACTACAATACCTTCATCATTCATTTTCCTTCAGCTTAGTCCCTTATTTATCAGGGGTCGCCACAGCGGAATGAACCGCTAACTATTCTGGCATTTGTTTTACGCAGCGGATGCCCTTCCAGCAACAACCCAGTACAGCAAAAACCTAGTACTTTTCCTAAATATGTGTATATTTCTTTCTAGCATTGTTATTTTAAAAAGTCACTGGTATTTTAAATGACAAAACACAAAAGAGCTATGAGTATGTCTACCTTTATTTACACCGTTAACAATTTTCTGTAAAATCTACAGTAACTTACTGTAAATCAGTTACAGCAAAAAGAACTGTATTCACATTTACAGCACCATTAATCTTGCTGTATATGTATTTACATAATTGTATGCATATATTTACTGTAAAATATAAAGTAATTTTCACAGAGCAACTTTAAAATACAGTAACATACTGCATAACTACCAGCCCGTTCTCACAAGAAAATCTTAGTATTTTACGTTTTGTCAGTTTATTGGCTAATTCGTACAAATTCATACAAGTTCAGTCGTACGAAATTGTCTAAACCCAACCGTCATTGGGTAATCGTACTAAATTGTACGAATTAGATCGTCTGAATTCATACGAATTAGCCACTAAATCAAAAAGTTACGAATTGCCATGAGATTGCATTGTAACTACAGTAAACAGTAAAATACTGTGTAATTTACAAAAATCGTTAACAGTGTACCATAGTGGTCAAAATGGCTGCATGCATTTCAGTGTCTGCTGCTTTTCCCGGTTACTTTGAATATGTGCACCTCTGTTGCCTAGCAACTTCCTGCTAACAAAAACATAACTTTCTAATAACAAAAACATAACTTTACTTCAGGCATATCTTTCATTCATTCATTTTCCTTCGGCTTAGTCCCTTTACTCATCAGGGGTCGCCACATCGGAATGAACCACCAACTTATCCAGCTTATGTTTTACACAGCGGATGCCCTTCCAGCTGCAACCCAGCATTGGGAAACATCCATACACACTCATTCACACACATACACTATGGCTAACTTAGTTTATTCAATTCACCTATACCGCATGTCTTAAGACTGTGGGGGAAACCAGAGCACCCGGAGGAAACCCACGCCAACACGGGGACAACATGCAAACTCCACACAGAAATACATATCTTTCAAAACAACATTTTTCAGTGCTGTGTAAAAACCTTGCTCTCCCACTGTAAAAAATGCAGGATTCCATGCAAATCATTCACGTTGTCCCAACACAAATCGATTAAGTTAACTAATTTAAGTGGATTCTCACAACATGCAGCTGATTCATTGGTCGCCTAGCAACATAAAAAGCGCAGAGCACTTATTTTTTCTTTTCAACAAAAAAGGCAGTGCGGTGGACCGTGCGTTTCCAGAACTTAAAAATGTGTTCGATGTGATCGACCCCTTAATCTGCTTCTCTGAATTGTTTTCCAGTATACACACTGTAAAAAATGATGGGTTCCACACAATCACTTCATGTTGTCCCAACACAAATGGATTAAGTTAACTTAATTGTTTCTGCAAATTTAAGTGGATTGAACATGAAACAATTAAGTTGTCCCCCCCAAAAAACTCAAGAATTGTGTTGATTCAGCTCATTTTAAATAAGTAGTTTAAAAAAACAGCAAAAATATTTTTGGAGTGCAGAAGTGTTGAATTTACATCATAAGTAACTGTAATTAAATGACCTAAAAATGAAAAGTAATCCCTATATTAGCGGAAAAGTAATTTAATTAAAGTAACTAGTTACTTTGTAACTAGCTACATCCAACACTGAATATACTTGTTCACAAACTTTTGCCTGCATTTTTAGTATCCTTCAAACATCTAAATGAACCTAAACATTGTCAGGTGGTCAGATTTCACTAGAAGCTCAAGAGCTCTTATAGAGTTACTTCTACGAAATAGCGTTCTTTATTTTGCAATCATTTCTAACATCCTTTTAGTAGAGGACTATTGATTCTGCTGTGGGTATTGGTAATCTCATAGTCCAAGCCTACAGGCTATTATACTTTTAAAAAATGCATGTAACCTCTGCTCCTAAGCTAGAGAAACTAAAGGAAAAACATACCAGCTCTGATTTCTTTCCTTTGCTGACAAGGGTTTAATTCAGCCTTGATTTAGCTTGAGGACACTTAACTGCAAACCCTCAAAAAGTTCCCAATCCGAGAGCATTGAAGTGTATGTACACTAATTAAACACCAAGAAGCAAACTTGTCTAAGTGAGAATGGAAGGAAAATGGCATAGAGTAGCACCAGTAAAACAAAGTAACACTACTATGACAGTATATTTCCTTTATTTTAAAGAATATTCCTGGATCAACTGAAGCAAGTATTTTAAAATCTAGAATTTTTAGAGAAATTATTGCAATTACATTTGAAAAAAATCCAATTCTGGAGGCAAAATTTAGTGACTTCAATGAAATCCACAAAATGTAATTTTGGAAGCAGAATCCTGTAGTGTTGTCACGATACTGGAATTCGATACCAATCGGTATTGAAATTTTAAAAACGTCCATTTCCCGCTAACATTTAAGCGCTGTTGAGTGCGTTCTTAAACAGCGCTGATTTGCCTTTGTGTTCACATGCTCAACAGAAATGACTGTGATTGGCCATGAAGGTCATCAGTTCACCTAACTCACCGCTGTTTACTGAGTGTAACCACAGATACAGGGACACTGGAACATTTTAAAGCCGCGATTCATAAGCAGATCGCTCGTATGTCAGCTTATAGACAAACCAGCTGATCGACCTGACTTTGAAACGCTGCTTTTAGAAACTGTATGTCATCTGGTGGTCATGTATGGTACTGCGGCCAAACAAAATCTTACTGAAAGCTCTTTTTTTGAGATATCAACTTCATATTTGGAATATAAATTGTTCAGACATTTAGCTTTGATGTTCTGTCAAATTTGGGCTAAAACAGGTTTTGTAAAATACATATTTTATGTAATATAATAAACTACACATTTATTGTTTTATTATTGTCAAACTTAAAAGGCACAAATTATTATTATTTTTTTTTTTACATTTTGAAGTTTTTTCACTTTAGCTACAATCCAAAAAGTGTCTTCTTTAAAATGAGAAGCGTTGAAGATCGGCAATCATTTAAATCGAACATGTCATTTTCATGCCTATGTTCAAAAAGTAGGGGCAACAGTTAAGGGGTAAGAGTATTGTCTTAATCGTATTAAAATCGGAATATTGGTCTCCATGTAAACACACTGTCTGAAATGGTACTCAAAACTCAAACATAGCTGCCATTAGCGCAGAATGATTATCTCGATTGCATTATAATGCAACAAAATGCTTAAATTCCAAACTGTTGGGAACACATTCAAAAGCAATTGCCAAGGCTGTGGATTAAAGGTAATAATGTAGTAAAAAGCATTCAGTTTCTTGCACACACCAATCATTTCACTTTATAAAACTGTGAGATTGTATTGCAGTCATATTTTACAACTATATTAGCATTTTATTTTAGAAAGGTAATTATTAGCAATTATTGACTAGCCAACAGAGGTGGTAAATAATTTGTTTACTGATGTCCACGTAAACCTAGTCAGTGTAGTGTAAATGTAAACGTAGACATATGTAAAATGTAAAAGTAGTACATCTGAAAGCACCTGAAAATACCATATTTAATAACATGTTTTTACTTCGAACTTGCTTTGTAACTTGGTACCAGTCAAAACAGTTTGAAATAAATCGTTCTGTGATTTAGTAGTAGTGTGTTTATTGAATCAAAAGCCTCTTTCACACAGTAATACCAGTAAAAATCCATCAGATTGCTGTAACGACTTTACCGGTAAATTCAAAAATCTGCTGATCACACAAGCAAGAACATTCCGTATTTTTTTCCACAAAGCACCATTCACACATCCATTCCAAAATACAGGTACATTTTGACATCATTACCCAGAAATGACCTCTAAACGGCTGCGCTTGTATTCGTAAACATGTAAACATTTTTTTTCTTTCAAACTTTCGCATTTGCAGCTGCTTTTGTCCCAGAAATGAACCAAAATATTGAAGTATAGGAGAAAAATGTTGTCGCTAACATCTGAAGACAGAGGCGCTACTTGCGGTTAAAAAACTGCTATGAAAAAAATAATTTAACTATACAGAGGTTTGTGTTATGGACATGGGCAATTCTGTGGATGTATGGAAAAGTATTGAAAAAGAAATCTGTTGAAAAATTCAGATTTTATGTATTCTTACTGACTTTGCCTCAGACCTTTGCTTTGGATTCATGGTAGAGGCAGGCTAAATAAGATCTGTTGGTTGGTTCAATCCTAATTTGTTCCAATTTGAAACATTTGCAGCTTTCAAGACACATTATTTACTGTAAGCTTTTAGATAGACTGTACGTAGCGCTGCAGCTTATATGAACAGAGAATAAAAGAGGGAGATCAAATTGAACACAGACAAAGCGATGACCTCATAAATGGCACCACCACACATCTCACAAGCTTATGAAAGTGCGGTTGAGGCTAACTTAAAAAGAAAGGATTAGAACAAAAAGCTTCCAGCAAGATGATGAGTGACCTTGATCAAACTTCAGCGAGAATAAGATAAGTTGTGTTATATTCAGTGGACTTTGCGGATGACAGAAAAGGTTTAGTGAATAACTCTGGGCTTAAGGCATGAGTGGAGGTTTTGGCAACCACACAGTCTGCCTCCGCTATGTTATTCTTTTTTTTTTTTTCATAAGCGGATATACTATATCTGACAGATAAAGAATTTTTTCAGTTCAAGGATTTTGAACATTGTTCATCGTAAAAGTATGGGTCAAGTTTATAACTATTCTAAAGAGCTAATCTGCATACTGAAATCTATTCAAATGAAATCCCTTTGACACGACATTAACGCCAACTATTTGTTAATATTCTCCTCATATTTTTGCTCAGGAAGGGAATTTCTTCTTTAACCTATTGAAATCAGACTAAATTCCCAACTTTAAGCCACATAAGTCCACTAAATGACTTTGTAAATACACTGTTAATAAGTATTTACTGTAATCATTCATTTTCCTTCGGCTTAGTCCCTTATTTATCAGGGGTCGCTACAGCGGAATGAACTGTCAACTATTCCGGCATATGTTTTACGCAGTGGATGCCCATCCAGCCACAACCGAGTACTGGGAAACACCCATACACTTATTTAACTGTAATACAAACTGTATTTTAGTTTAGGACAGTTATGCAGTGTTACTGTATTTTACAGTTGCATTGTGAAAATGACTTTTTTACTGTAAATATATACAATACTGTAAATACATATACACTCACCGGCCACTTTATTAGATACGCCTGTCCAACTGCTCGTTAATGCAAATTCCAAATCAGCCAATCACATGCAACTCAATGCATTTAGGCATGTAGACATGGTCAAGACGATCTGGTGCAGTTCAAACCGAGCATCAGAATGGGGAAGAAAGATGATTTAAGTAACTTTGAATGTGGCATGGTTGTTGGTGCCAGACGGGCTGGTCTGAGTATTTCAGAAACTGCTGATCTACTGGAATTTTCACGCACAACCATCTCTAGGGTTTACAGAGAATGGTTCGAAATGCAAATGCCTTGTTGATGCCAGAGGTCAGAGGAGAATGGCCAGACTGGTTCCAGCTGATAGAAAGGCAACAGTAACTCAAATAACCACTCGTTACAACTGAGGTATGCAGAAGAGCATCTCTGAACACACAACACGTCCAACCTTGAGGCGGATGGGCTACAGCAGCAGGGTGTCACCGAGTGCCACTTCTGCCAGCTAAGAACAAGAAACTGAGGCTACAATTCGCACAGGCTCACCAAAATTGGACAATAGAAGATTGGAAAAACGTTGCCTGGTCTGATGAGTCTCGATTTCTGCTGCGACATTCGGATGGTAGGGTCAGAATTTGGTGTCAACAACATGAAAGCATGGATCCATCCTGCCTTGTATCAACTGAGCATCGTGTCAACGCCACAGCCTACCTGAGTATTGTTGCTGACCATGTCCATCCCTTTATGACCACAGTGTACCCATCTTCTGATGGCTACTTCCAGCAGGATAACGCACCATGTCATAAAGCGTGAATCATCTCAGACTGGTTTCTTGAACATGACAATGAGTTCACTTCTGTACTCAAATGGCCTCCACAGTCACCAGACGTCAATCCAATAGAGCACCTTTGGGATGTGGTGGAACGGGAGATTCGCAGCCGACAAATCATGTCAATATGGACCAAAATCTCTGAGGAATATTTCCAGTACCTTGTTGAAATGCTACGAAGGATTAAGGCAGTTCTGAAGGAAAAAAGGTGGTCCAACCCAGTACTAGTAAGGTGTACCTAATAAAGTGGCCGGTGAGTGTATATAAAAGAGAAATCTTTTAAATATGTGCTATAAGTAAAAAAAAGTTATAACATTTTCTTAAACCTTAAGCACTTAATATTTAAATCTGTTCTTAAATATGTTAAGTAGTTTATAAAAAAATAACATTCCACAAAATGGAATTCCCAAAACGGCCATCTTACAGCAGCCTCAGAATGTCATATGTAGATAAATACTTAATACCCAAATTATTATTAAACATTAATCACACTACATTGAGTCACCTGCAGTGAACTTGTCTAGAAAGTTCCCCATGACGCAATATCATTAAATCTAGATGATTTAATCTCTGTTTACAAGAGAAGACTGCAGATTTTCTTTTTAAATGCCCAAGGTAACGAACAGGCCTACTTTCAACATGGTCTTAAGAGTCAATTCAATGTGGTATTGAAATGTTTCTGTCGTGGCACGTCATGTGTCGTTAGGATCAGTGTTGGGTAAGTTACTTCAAAAAAGTAATTAATTACTAATTATGTCATTAAAATAGTATTTAAATTACATTTTTAATTACAGTGTCTAAAAAGTAACTCAGTAACTCAATAAGTAATTTAATTACTTGACTGAACATTAAAAATTCAACGCATAAATGCATTACATACAAATCTCAACGCTGCGTAGACAATAGAAATTAAACTTGACGACGACTTAAATAGGAGCCAAACAGGACATTTTAGTTTTATTAAAAAAATAATAATTTTAAGAGTAATAAACATTATATGGTGGTACGGTGGCTCAGTGGTAGCACTGTCGCCTCACAGCAAGAAGGTCGCTGGTTCGAGTCTCGGCTGGGTCAGTTGGCGTTTCTGTGTGGAGTTTGCATGTTCTCCCCGTGTATGCGTGGGTTTCCTCCGGGTGCTCCGGTTTCCCCCACAGTCCAAAGACATGCGCTATAGGTGAATTGGGTAAGCTAAATTGTCCGTAGTGTATGTGTGTGAATGGGAGTGTATGGGTGTTTCGCAGTGATGGGTTGCAGCTGGAAGGGCATCCGCTGCGTAAAACATGTGCTGGATAAGTTGGCGGTTCATTCCGCTGTGGCGACCCCAGATTAATAAAGGGACTAAGCCGAAAAGAAAATGAATGAATGAATGAGTTCCTCTAATAACTTTCAAAGTGCTCCTAGGTCCTAGTGTAAGGAAACAGTGACTCCAGAACCTCAGTATTGACAAAAAGTGCTTGAAGGATCCCAATTACTGCAAAAGGGTCCTGCAAGTACTGCAAAGACTGTCAGGGGTTCCTCAAGGAACCCCTTTTTGAGAGAAAGAGCTTTGAGGCACTTAAAATACATTTTGAAGTTCCTTGAGTACTCAACAGGGTATTTGAAGCACCTTTACTTTTTACAGTGTAGTGGTTCTTTTTTTCTTATTACAAGTTGTGATTCTCTTTTCATGTGTCACACTAATGACCAATCTACAGGTTATTTAGTGCAATAACACATCCTTTAGTTTGAAATGTCTGAGTTTTTCAGATTAAAAGTAAATCCGATTTAAATGGCAAGAGTTCTTGTGGGGACGAAAGTAACACTGTTATTAATGTCGCACAGCTAATAGACATGCCTTATTTTTCACTTCAGCTTTAGAGTTTTCAGTGTTTTGATTCATATGTTTTATAAGATTAATGCATATTGCCAATAACAATAAAAAATATTCAAAAATTGTAGAAAATTGTAACATTTTGCATTGTTGGTTTGCTTTTGAAACATTTGATGAAGCTGAAATTTAAAATGAAAATGCAGTTTAATATTTTTTTGCAAAAATAAAGGACAAAATATGTCTGCAGTGAACATTAGCAAGGTCATAGTCAGATATATTTTAAATAAACAAGATTAAGCCAGTAAATCTAACAAATATTGTTACTTTTGACCCCCCAGTGTGTTACTTTCGTCCCTGCCAATGGGGTCAAAAGTAACAATGTGAAGTTATATTTTTTATTGTGTAATCTGAACCAGCCATAAGGGGAAAAAAGTGCTTCTTATAAAAATACAACAAACTAATCTAAACTTCCAAACAACTCTCTTATTAGCAGCTGACAGAAGTGTGCATGGGGGCAGCGGGGGGATACGGTTCCTCTAATGGAAAAAGCAGTCCTGTCCTATCAGCATTAACACACACCCTGCACAACACAATCCCTGCCCACGTTCCCTCCAAAAGAGTTATTCAATCGCTCAGGCGGAAAGCTAAGAGCAACGCTATTTACTCAAGCCTATGGCCTAATTTGGTCAGATCATATTTGCATTACATTTCAATTAATATATTATCAATATAATTAGTGCGGTTTTTTTTCCATTATCAAATAAGTAATGGATTCGTGCGAAGGGATGTAATTACGAAAGCACTGCATTTATTGCTGGCGGTCATGCGGTCTTGATGTGATAAAGTAAAGTGGCATTTACTGGGGCTGATACTTCCTGTCATTGCTCACTGTGCCATGACACTGGCACCAGCTGCAGGGAATAATATACAAATATGACAATGATGCAGTCTGCTACTGTTCTGTGGATAGAGAAAAGCCTGTACAAGAAAAAGGGCATTATATATTAGTTTAGATCAGATGAGCAGCATTCCAAGTTCTTGTAGCACATAGTTGAATAGCACGCTATACAGTGGGGGAAATAAGTATTGAACACGTCATGAATAATATTTCTAAAGGAGCCGTTGGACAATTGAACCAGATTTTGGTAAAACCCAAACAAAGATTATAAAAATATTATAAAAATGTACAATATAAATTATATCATTATAAAAATAAAACAAAACAAAAAATATCTGAAAGTTATTTCATGCGATTCATTGTAAAATAACAAGATAATAAAGTTCTATTCACTGCAACCTGATTTGAACTGCTGCCTTTATTAAAAGACATGTAAGATTAAGACTTGTGTAAGCTTGAATGATTACAGAAGCATCTGAAAGTCTTCCTAACTCAACAGTAAGACAAATTAAGCGTAAATGGAGAAAGTTCAGCAGTGTTTCTATAAGTGGGCGTCCTGTGGGCTAGAGAACAGTGCAATGAAAAAGAAGAATCCTGCAGTGTCAACTAACATTAAAAAAAAAGTAACTGCAGGGGGTTCGGGAGCTGATGAAAAGCTAAAAATTCAGTCGAATGTAACATTAACAAACAACTGGGGCTACACAATTAACTGCAATAAATGTGAAATAACAATATATCTTAGTTCTGAATGTGTTTGGGAAAGCAATGTGTGCTCATTCCCATTCAAATTAAAATAATATTCAAATAGCAAAAGTTGAAAGCCAGTAACCATTGACATCCATGGTCGGAAAACCAGAAGTCAATGGCTGCCAGTTTCCATCTTTCTTTTGTGTTTAAACTTAAAGGTGCAGTATGTAAGTTTGACACCCAGTGGTTGAACTAGGTATTGCATTCCCGGATCAAAACAAACGCAAGCGCAGGTTGCCAGGTGACCAACAGGAGCGAGTCTCGAGCCTAAAGGCTGATTTAAATCGTGTTCTATATAAAAGCAATGGCACGCGATAGAAGGAATATTTTCCATATTAAAAGGAGTTTTTGTCCTAACCAACAACTGAAATTAATATATATTAGAAATGGCTTCTATTTCTCACAGGTGAACAACAGGAAAAACTGACTATGATCACCTCAGGTACACCACATGTGCTTTATTCAGTGTTAAATGTTAATAATGTGAGTTTGAATGCCATTTTACATGACAGTTATTGCCATACTACTGAAAGCAGCAGCAGATAGTTCACCTCAGATCTTGAAAATAAAATAAATCGTTTGAAATTGAGCTTTAGAACTGTGAAATAAAGCAAACCAACACATATCATTGATTCAGCATGTACATTTAATAATGTTAAAGAGGGTTAATATGTATTAATTTGATTATAAACCTTACCATTTTGTGAGTGAGTGCATATTCTGTGCTTCTGAATGGCTGTATTTAAATTTCTGTCGTGTTTCGTCTGGTGCAAACAGCCAAATTTCTTATCACTGCAAATCTCGTCACTTAGCGTGTTGTTATGACATGCGGTTACAATGTAACCTGCTCACCTGATGTTTACGGTCGTAATATTTATAATATTTGCTAATTAATAACCTCATGTGGAACTCTGAATCTGCGTCTTATTTCGGAGGCTGCTACTGTCCACCGGAGGTCGCATTTCGGTCATGGACGCATGCTTTAAGAGCCTTTCTGAACGAATGAATAAAATATGCTGTTTTCCAACAAGGCAATATAATTGGCTAAAGTGGCATTGGGCAGGTTAAAAGAACCAAAACAAAGACAGACGTTCCGGCAATGTAATAGACATTTTCAAAGCAGAATAACTGACTTTAGCATTGTTTTTCAGATGAACAAGAATGTTCACTTAGCATGTTTCTTAAATATCTGCAAACATATTATGGTATTTTTATGCTTTAGAAGAGTCAAAAACTTACATACAGCACCTTTAAACAGGTTTTAAACAAGTGAAGGGAGAGTAAATGATGTCAGAATTTTCAGTTTTGGGCAAATTATCTCTTTAATATATATGTCATCAAATGATTCTTGTTTTAAATTTACTAGACAATATTTTATCATTTTTGTTGAACCATACTGAATGTATATATATTCTGTGTAATCTATATAGACAAATATAAAATGTAGCGTATAACAGCATTTAAATACGGTTGTAATTAGTTTGTAATTTAACAGCTTAATGCTTCCAAATAACAATAGCTAACACAAATGTATGCAGTAGCTAACGAAAAACAGTATCATGCTGTTAATTTCTAAAACTGTAGGGCATCGTATCTTTATGTTGCTGGCAACCACAGCTGCCATTAGATTGCAGTTTTTATACAGGGATTTTTTTTTTTTACAGTAACTGTTTTGGGTGAACTATCCCTTTATTATACATGTCATCAAATTATTCTTGTTTTAAATTAGCTTGACAATATTTTCTGGTAAACTGGCATTACACTGAATGACATTTCAGTGTCTGTCTTCTATAAATAATAGTAAAAATGCAGGATTATTATTATTTTTTACTTATTAGTATAACGTAACTATTTTACGGTAAAAAAATATTTTTATGTATTTTATGTAACTATTTATGTTAACGGGATTGTCTGGGGGGGAAAACATCTAGAAGATGCTATGATATCTGTTGTTGTCTCTAAAATACTATATGTAAAGAAAATGACACAGTTTTACCGTTTTTATACAGGGAAAATTTTTACAGTAACTATTTTGGGTGAACTAATCCTTAAATATACTTAGTATAACGTAACTATTTTACGGAAAAAAATTTTTTTTTATGTATTTTATGTTTTGTTAACGGGTTTGTTTGGGGGGGGGAAACATCTAGAATATCTGTTGTTGTGTCTAAAATATTGTATGTAAAAAAAATTAATGGTAGGAAACCACAGAGGAACACTTGCAGAACAGCAAAACCCACAGTGGACTTTCCACATGCAGTGTTACAGGAGAAAAAAACAGGTTTGGTTTATGGTAAAGGACAACCTCAGGGACTTGAAGGAGTTTGTAAAATCAACTCAAAAAAGCATTCCTGTGTTCATCAGGACATTTCTCAGGAGAATATCGGGTCATCTTTAAAGTGAACAGAGACCCAAAGCACAGGAGAACAAGGATTGAAGAAAATACACCTTCTGGAGGAGACCCAGTCCTGACCTCAACCTAAATGAGATATTTTGGCATGAGCGAAAAATTGCTGAACTTGTGGTGCCAAAAAAATCCCTCCTGACCGATGTTCAGATCTGACCCTCAATTACAGGAAACCTTTGGAGGAAGTTATTAGTGATGAACCCCAAGAGTTCACATACTGTACTTTCTTTATACTGTCCGTTCAGAAGGAATATAGCAAAATACTATTGTTTAGGTGTTATTAATCAAACTGCATCTGTCAAAACAAATTTTTACTATATGGGTCAATGACATGGCACAGAGTATGGAACAAAATGAATAGAACTGTCCAAACATGTCATTATATAAGTTTACATTGTTGTTACAGATGAAATATATCACAGGAAACATGATTTAAATATTTCCAAGTTGGCTAGATATTAATTAATTGTCATTAAAACAACTTTACCGAAGCCTTTCTATTTAACGGTTGGTCTCACGCGTCAGCCATGTTTGTAGTTTGTTTACACTTTTTCCCCACCAAGTTTGTAGTTCTAATCGAATTCACATCCAATGTGCATGTATTGTGGGCACTAATAGCGGTTAGAGTACGGATGGTTCTACACTTCTAATTAGGGCTGGGCGATAAAATCAGTATCTGTATTTATTGACCGAACACCATTATCCATAACAATAAAAAAAAGTTCGGTATGAAGTTTCGGTATGAAGCGCTATAGTTTTATTAAAATGTGGCTGCTGAGCGTGTGCCTTGGAAGCAATGGCAATACGCTTAAGGCAGGGGTGGCCAATTAATTTTTCCAAGGGGCCACATTAGACTCTGGGGCGGTTTTAGAGGGCCAGACCAATAGTTAATTTGTTTAAAAAAAAAATTTAAAAAAAAAACATTCTGTGAAACTATTCAATAAACATTCATAGAAAAAAAGAATCATATTTACACAAAAAGTATTTTAAAGACCAGCATCACAATATCAACTTCATATAAATGCCACGGGGATGTTTGTTTGATTGCTTCACCTTAGTTAATTTTTATTTATTTATTTACTTATTTATTCCTTCATTCATTCGATCATTCGTTAATTCATTCATTCATTTATTTATTTTTTATATTCATTGAGAGAATTCTAGCCTGTGTTGGGCTGAACAATTGCACTGAAGTCAGGTTGAATGTGAGGTGGATATGTTTTTGTATTTGTTAAATCGTTAATCTGAGGTAATTAGTCTACCTTTATTACTGTGTAATTCCATACAAAGTGTGAAGCTGCCGTTGTTGGTTATGTTTACATTTTTTCAATTTGCGGCACCTGGAAAACGTGAGCGTGACATACCTTCCTATTTGAGCACTGAACCCGCACATCTCCATTTGAAATAACGAAACTGAGCGCACAAAAGACGCTATATCTAAAAGTCCCCTTTTGTTGACTCACAATATCAGACAAACGCATTGCAAGGCCCTCTTTGCGGTTGAATTTAAATTCAATTAATACTTCACGCGGGCTGATCAAAGAAGTCCAGCGGGCCGCAAAATGCCCAGGTCTGGCTTAGGGTGTAAGTTTGGCCCCATTTACACTGTCAGGTCTTGATGCCCAATTCCGATTTGTTGCCTATATCTGACTTTTTTAGCTTGTCCGTTTACACGTTCTTTTAATTGTGACCCATATCCGATTAATGTGTTTACACTTGCTATACAATTTATGATGTCGCGCATGCATAAAGGCGGGTTCTAGCATCTGCGCCACACTAGCCACAATGGAAGAAATTGTCTTGCTTTTAGCTCTGCAAAATATGCGAAGTTCGCCCAACTTTAAAATGATTTTGAGGCGGAGGAGGAGAGAAAAGGGCCATCATCGCAGCTTGCACCTATGGTTTATATATGGTGTCCTCCACCATTCAGAGGAATTTGTGGGTACGAGAGAGATCTCAGGCCTGGTGGGCGCAAATTGTGGCGACTGACCACTTTCCTCCTCCATGTTTCCTCTGTTGTTGTTTTTTACCACGTCAGCGTCTCCACACACGCTCTTCCTTCCACGTCATTAAACCGTGGAGAAGTACCACATTGTCGCAAGTTTAATGAAATACAAAACGGAATGCCTCAATAAATCCGATCTGCCTGTGTACATGATAGTCACATTGTCACATATCCGAATTATATCTGATTTATTTCCACATATGAAGGAGGCCTGAAGCTGATCTCTGAATATTCGAATGCATGCGTTTTTTTCATGTTTACATGGTCATAGAACAGATCCGATCTGTGCCACATATGAGCAAAAAAATCGGAATTGGGTCACATTTAACTGGCAAACGGGGCCTTTGTCATTTCCAATGAAGGCGCGCGACTTGCACGACACTCACATTTAGGCGACGCGCACATGGTGTGCAAGCGGCGCACACATGACGCGCGCACATTTTTCAGGTACACCTAGTTGAAAAACATCGGAACTTTTCAGAATGCCGCGAGCGCACTGCGATTCATTTAAATAGAGCTAACCAATCTGCTTCACACTTTGTATGGAATATGCACATTTCAATAATAATGGTAGACAAATTACTTCAGACAAACACAGCGTATCCAAACACTGCAGTGCTTTTTACTTTTCTCCATAAACTTGTATCTGAGCTGCAGCAATTTTTTGTCCGTTTTTCTGATAAAATGGTTGATGTTCGCCTTGAAAGCGCATTGAAAATGGTGAAGGAAACTACGCGCTCACACTTGTCACTTCAGGTATTTGAATAATGATGGTTGGTTCTTTTACTTGAAAGCTCAGGTTTGATTATCATAATTTGATTTGTTCACAGAGTTTGAGGTTTACTGTATCATTATTATTCACACCTTAAAGTTCGCTTTGATTGTTCAGCATTTACGCTTTACCATTGCACACACTTTGTAACATTTTATTTATCAAGTATTTATCGAGTCTCTTTAACACTTATGTTTATTTTATTATAAAGAGATGAGATATTTTGTTTAAATATTTTTGTTTTTAAACTATCTGCCTTAGTAATGTTGGTAAATTAAAATAAAGTGGTTAAATACATCCTAATATTCCTAAATGGATTGTTCAAAAATATTCAATAATTATCGAATAATATGAAAGATGATATTGTGATATTTTTTTTGGCAATATCGCCCAGCCCTACTTCTAATTTCTACCAGAAATAGTAGACCATCCAGGAACCTTTGGCATACTCTTTTCAACATACTACAGTGTGGGACATACTAATTCTATTTTCTAATTTAGGACAGAAAGTATGCGAATTAGGATGCAGCACAAGGCACTGATATTGAATTGAAATGCTAGTTTTGTGCCTTTATTAGCTTTTTTTTCGCATATTTACTGGTTTAAAAATCCTAAATTGGTCCATCTCGACCAGCTGGTGAAACAACAGCAGGGGATCGTTAATCAACAGTCTGATGCTTTTCCTGCAGTTCCCAGATGTAATGTTGAATTTTTACAGCCAAATCTGAACCACTGAATTTATGGAAGCGAATTTTTGAACTGAAGTAAAATTAAAAACTGAAAATTGCCTTTTAAATATTACACATCGTATTTTTTCAAACAGAATTGATTTATTTTATTTTTTTTTTGGAAGTGAACATGAAGTATTGAATCTAAGTAAGATAATGTGTGCAAAATAATTTTTGTTGAAATATTCACAGCTTAGGGCGACACGGTGGCTCAGTGGTTAGCACTGTCGCCTCACAGCAAGAAGGTTGCTGGTTCGAGTCCTGGCTGGGTCAGTTGGCATTTCTTTGTGGAGTTTGCATGTTCTCCCCGTGTTGGCGTGGGTTTCCTCTGGGTGCTCCGGTTTCCTCCACAGTCCAAAGACATGCGCTATAGGTGAATTGATTAAATTGGCCGTACTGTATGGGTGTGAATGAGTGTATATGGATGTTTCCCAGTACTGGGTTGCAGCTGGAAGGGCATCCACTGTGTAAAACATATGCTGGATAAGTTGGCGGTTCATTCCACTGTGGCGACCCCTGATGAATAAAGGGACGAAGCCGAAGGAAAATGAATAAAATATATTCACAGCTTAAAAAAACAGCTATGTTAAATTTCAGGACCTAAAAATACAAACCCTGGCAATTCAAGTCATTAAAATGCAAGCACTTGTTAATTCAATGCATTATTTTTTTTCAGTTAGTGCTATTCAACAAGCTTTTTATTTCAAATACTCTTGGCATTCATTCTGTTCCATACATACAGTATGCGGTTGATCTTTTCCTAATTTATTACATTAATTACTCCTAATTTAAATCCGATTTGCAACCAAGAAATTACAAGTACAAACTGCTTTTAGTTTTTTTTTGAAAAGCTAGTGTTAAAGCCAAATTAGCCAAATCAGATACTTTTTATGGCAAAGCAAGATACGTCAAGATTATAAAATTTGTGATTTACCAAATATAAATATATAAATATATTTACCAAATATATTCATTATTACAATTACGCATACATACAACCACACAGTAGAATTCAAAATGAGAGAACCACCTACAATGTCATACATTTTTATTATTCATCTAAAATGTTGAGACACAGTATAATAATAATAATTCATTCATTTTCCTTCAGCTTAGTCTCTGATTTATTAGAGGTAGCCACAGCGGAATGAACCGCCAACTATTCCAGCATATGTTTTATGCAGCAGATGCCCTTCCAACCCATACACTCTTGCATTCACACACATACACTACGGCCAATTTAGTTCATCCAATTCACCTATAGCGCACGTCTTTGGACTGTGGGGGAAACCGGAACACCTGGAGGAAACCCACGCTAACATGGGGAGAACAAGCAAACTCCACACAGAAATGCTAACTGGCCCAGCCGGGACTTGAACCAGCGACCTTCTTGCTGTGAGGGGACAGTGTAACCACTGAGCCACCATGCCGCCCGTATAATAATATGTAATTATTATATTATATATTATATGTATCATTTGTGTGGTATGTATCCTTATTTATGTCAATAAAGTGTCAAAGAGTCACCTTTTATGTTTTTAATAATAAATATGTTGACTTAAAATAAAGAAGTTAATAACTGAGTCATTAAAGTGAAGCATCCATTGAACATGGCATCAATGTTCATCAACACTGTGAGACCATGAATTCAAAAAGAGTACAATTTAAAGGCTTGGCATGTGTTTTAAACCAGACTTCATCTTTTATCATGGGCAATTGTATCTTTCATTGAGTCTTTATTCAAGAAATCAATTGGTTTACATTCTTCCCCTGGAACTGCAACAAAAAGAAGGAACCATTTAAGTTGTAATTTGGTAAGATCTCTTTTTGTTCATAATTCCATTAAGATTCTGAATGTTGTCTTTGTTCCCCAAACCAAGGTCAAGCCTGAAATCATTTCAAGTGACTAAACTACACCCACCAATGAACAAATGTGGCATGAAACTGTCCTTCCAAGATATAGAGAACAACAGTCAGCTTCTAAAAGCAAAAACTCCTTTCCTTTTATCCAAAGAGATTGATTTTTAACAGTTGCCTTTTTTGTCAGGTTATTAACTGATGATACATGCTTTTATTGAAGCCATCTTTTAATTAAAAGGTGATATTGGATGCCCATTTTACACAAGTTGATATGATTCTTTGGGGTCTTAAAGAAAAATCTGTAACTTACTTTGGTTGTGTTTGTCAATGGTAGTTAAAAAAAACATTTTTACCCGGTCAAAAACCAATGACAGCAAGCCAGTTTACTTCATATCTCTTTATTAATAAGCTGCCCCACTCTAAGACTGCCGTATTAGTAATATTATCCATTTTTAAAGGTGCAGTATGTAAGTTTGACACCCAGTGGTTGAACTAGGTATTGCACTGGTTCAAAACACACGCAAGCGCAGGTTGCCAGATTGACGACATCATCAGGAGCGAGCCTGACAATCGAGCCTAAACAAAAGCAACGGCACGCGATAGAAGGAATATTTTCCATATTAAAAGGAGTTTTTGTTCTAACCAACAACTGAAATTTATATTTTAGAAACGGCTTCTGTTTCTCACAGGTGAACAACAGGAAAAACTGACAATGTTTACCTCAGGTACACCTCATGTGCTTTATTCAGTGTTAAATGTTCATAATGTGAGTTTGAATGCCATTTTACATGACAGTTATTGCCATACTACTGAAAGCAGCAGCAGATAGTTCACCTCAGATATTGAAAATAAAATAAACCGCTTGAAATTAAACTTCAGAACTGTGACTCTGTGCAAGCCAACACATATCAGTGATTCAGCATGTACATTTAATAATGTAAAGAGGTTTAATATGTATTAATTACATTATAATTCTTACCATTTCGTTGGAGTGCAGTAAGTGCACTATTCTGTGCTTCTGAATGGCTGTATTTAAATTTCTGTCGTGTTTCGTCTGGTGCAAACAGCCAAATTGATTATCACTGCAAATCTCGTCACGTAGCGTGTTGTTAGGACACGGGGTTACAATGTAACCTGCTCACTTAATGTTTACATTCGTAATATTTATATTATTTGCTAATTATTAACCACCTCATGTGGAACTCTGAATCCACGTCTCATTCCGGAGGCTGCTACTGTCCACCGGAGGTCGCATTTCGGTCATGGACACATACTTTGAGAGCCTTCATGACTGAATGAATAAAATACGCTGGTTTCCACCAAGGCAACCCAGGCTGCTGAAATGTAATTGGTTAAACTGGCATTGAGCAGGTTAAAGGGACCAAAACAAAGACAGACGTTCCAGCACGGAAAGGACATTTTCAAAGCAGAACATCTGACTTCAGCATTGTTTTCCAGATAAACAAGAATGTTTACTTAGCATGTTTCTTAAATATCTGCAAACATATTATGGTATTTTTATACTTTAGAAGAGTCAAAAACGTTTTTTTTATCTAAATCTGGTTCAATTCCATGTTAACAGCTCCTTTAGAAATATTATTCCCAGGTAAAAGCATGACGTGTTCAATACTTATTTCCACCAATGTATGTGCAAAAAAAAAAAAAAATCACCTTTTATTCTTAGTTTATTTAAAATATCTCACCACTTACTGGTGTGTCCAGATTACACTCAATTGTCATCCAGCCCAGGGCCCAAAACACTACCGTCAACATGTTTTGCTGCAAGACAGTAATTGCAAATAAATATCCTGCCATCTTTGCAGAACACACTGTAATATGAAGATTGTACAAAGCAGCACAAAGCATTAGCATCACTGTGAAGAGCACACAGCAGGCACATGCAGGGCACATTATGTGTCACCTGACCGAGCAATCAGCATCATTTTCACAAACCTCTGTTTTGACAGTCCATGCACAATACAATGGAATCATAGCCTTTTCAAATTCATCCATCTGGAAGAGCATCCCAAAAAAGCTTGTATAACTATGCCTTTCTCCTTTATATATTTGATTATGTCATTTGTAAGGATTGTCATTTTTAGTTTAACTCTGTTTTTATTGATACATATTAGTCAGAGAGTTATAGTATCAAATATAAAGAATCAGTAAGACATGGATTGTCCAATAGATAGACTGATCCAATCTATCAGCAAAAAACAAAATTAGTTCACAGTTTCTTCCTCTCTGAATCAAACAGTGCAATTATAAATTCTTGCATCAAGTAAGGCTTGTAGTTTTAATGGAATTAAAGTTTTCTCCTGTAAAAGTTCAAATTAAGGCAATGGGCTCTATGTTAACGATCTAAGTGCAAAGTCCAAAGCACATGGCGCAAAAGCATTAAGGTCCGAATCCACTTTTGCTATTTTAAGGACAGAAAAATACGCTCTGCGCCCTGGTGCATGGTTGTGCTTCTTCTCTTAATGAGTTATGGGTGTGTTTTGAGCATAATGTGCATTAAACCAATCAGGGTCTCATCTCCCATTCCCTTTAAGAGTCAGTTGCGTCGCGCCATGGCGCATTTGCTATTTACATGGCGGACTTTTTAAGTGGAAAAACTGAATGCTTCTCTAGCGAGAAAACAGTTAAACAGACCATCTGCAGCCCGAGGATAAAGAATGAGCTTCCTCCATTCGGACTCTTTACTTTCGTGGAGTAAGGAAACGGTGGAAACTCACTGAAGTCGTCCATTAGTCTACATATTTAATTTTGTTTGTTAAGCGCAAAGATTTGTTTCAAAACTAAATTCAGTTCTTATTTCCAGCAAACGAATAAATGAACAATAATAACGAAGTGTGGTCAAAAAACTGAGTTCTATCCAAACACACGTCCTATTCTTATGCCCCATATGGTGATGCATACGTCTCCAAAACCAGACAGACGGACAAATCTAAGCTTGTTTTTATTAAAACAAATATAAATATGCATATAATAAATAATACTGCTAATAATAATAACATTATACAAATGCAAATAATCATGAATAAACTGAAAAAAGCCCCCCGAGATGAAGAAGGCATGGAGGCAGTGGTTTTTATATTTATGTAGAAAATGTTCATTTTTGTAACATTTTAATCCTTTAATTTTTTTTCATGTGTAAACATATTTGTGTAACACATCCTTTGTGTATTAAGCAATGTGTAAGCGTTTGGACCGGCATATATTCGCATAACTAACGCGCTCTGCGCTGGACTTTAGAGCAGCTTTTAGTTGGTCAATGGCGCAGTCTATTTCAGTTCCTCAAAATAGCAACACGCCAACAATGCGTCTTAACAGACCTCCTTTTCAGACCAGCACACCCATGAGTCGACAAAGTGGCGCAAATGGATTTGCTATTTAAACGACGTGGCACAAAACGTGAAAATTACTGTTGCGCTGGTCTGAAAATAGCAACAAATCGCGTCAATATACGTCTTGCGCCTTATTGCACCGGGTTTACGATAGGGCCCAATGTGTTACTTGCCTTTTTTTGTTTTGATTGCTAAATAAGACTTAACTTTTGGTGATTATATAATCATTAATTAAATTAATATTTATGTTTTCGATCATTTATTTATAATGTTTCAGTAAAAGTCATGAAGTCAATTCAAAAGCCTCAAGTCTTTTTCAGTTTTGATTGGTCCTGAATTTTTGTCATCGATACAAAAGCTTTTTTGTTTTGTTGCTAATCATTTTTGTTTTATTTAATTATATTATTTAACAATATATATTAGGGTGGGGCGGTTCATTGAACTGAAATCACAAATACGATTGAGCAAAGCTGCAATTGTCATGCACATCTTCTTAAGGAAGCACAGTGTGATTTGTAGTAAACCTCATCCGAAGGCCAGAGGGTGCTCTTGCGGAAAACCACAAACCCAAATATACATGAAGAAACCTAGTTAATCATTCATTCATTTTTTTTTCGGCTTAGTCCCTTTATTAATTAGGGGTCGCCACAGCGGAATGAACCGCCAACTTATCCAGCATATGTTTTACGCAGCGGATGCCCTTCCAGCTGCAACCCATCACTGGGAATCATCCATACACACTCATTCACACACATACACTACGACCAATTTACCTATAGCGCATGTCTTTGGAGTAGTGGGGGAAACTGGAGCACCCGGAGCAAACCCACGCCAACACATGCAACATGCAAACTCCACACAGAAATGCCAACTGACCCAGCCGAGGCTCGAACCAGCGACCTTCTTGCTGTGAGGCGATCGTGCTACCCACTGCGCCAGCATGGCGCCATCTAGGAAATCATCTGGGGGAAAATAACGGTTGCGGAATAAACAGAAGTTTTTCCTGCTTTCATTGATTTAGCGTGACTAATAAACAAACGGCTATATAATCATCTCATAGAAGGATTTATTTGAAAAACTCGACTGTAGTTTTGAGTAAAAGGTTTGGGTTTGGAGTTTGGAGTAAAAAGATGGTATTATATGTTGTAACTTCAGATGCTGTTGTTACTACAGCCGAAGTTTATTGAGAAGCAATGCAAACAGCTGTTACTATCACAGAACTATTATCTCGATGTCATTATTGACCATACAAACCATTTTTTTTTTGCATAGCTTACTTTACTACGACTCTGCTCCATCTATAGGTGCTGGAGGTTTACTTGAACCAGCTGCTGAATATACAGTGGGGGAAATAAGTATTGAACTTGTCATCTTTTTTTTTTATAATAATATTTCTAAAGGGGCTGTTTACATGCAACCAAATGTTGGTAAAAACCCAAACAATACAAACATAAAAATAAAACAAAACAAAGATTTCAGCTGCTGTCTGGGCTTTCACTGCCTTTCTACACCTTCCTTTCTTTATGTGTTCAATACTTTTTCCCTGCATCATTTAATTTTATTACACATAATTTAATTTGTAAACTAATTAGTTTTGTTTTCTTTGCATATATGGCTTTATTTGGTTGTTACCAACATTCTGTGAAAATTTCAAGTCAACGGCACCTTTAGAATTATGTTTTCTGAGAAAAATGGTGACGTGTTCAATACTTGTTTCTGAACTGTCGCTTCAGAAAAAGTGGTTAGTCACTAACGCACAACAACAATAATATGATGCAATGAAGAAATACTGGAAGAAAGGTCAAGGAGTCATGACAATAATAAATCGCAGGACTAGAAATGTACTGTAAACCCTTTTTCTTCATATTTGTCGTTATACTGATATTTCAAACACTGAAGTTGTGTCCTCTTTAAAGGATCGCCTGATTCTTTCATGTCCCCTGGCAAGAGGACAAACCAAAGATTGTGGACTTCCATCATTTTCCAGTAGTCCACCAGTCCCTCAAGACCCTGTAATCCTTTGCACCATGACCATCAGATTGACACCGCTATTCATCTGCCGCTCTCTCAACATATAACCGGGAACAAACACAGAACATATATCTGCTGTCGACTTGAGGAAACCCGGAGTTGTGCTGACACGATTTGGGGAAGGAAGCTCTTTGTATTTAGTGGGATTAAAGGAGATCTACAGGAACACATCAACAAAGATGGAGCTGGTTGTCTTTGTAGCTTTGCCACTGTCACCACCATCCACTTAGCCTCACGCTGGGCCTGGCATCACAACAATGAACACAAAGAGCTATTGACAGATAGCGAGCACCAGCAGCACGATATGCTACATTAAAGGAAACAACATGAAATCACTATTGACCCATTTGCTTAATACATGGTCCTAATGTTTCTGCAAATGAATCGTCGCTGCCTTTTATTGAAACTGAAAATAGTAATATTGCATCAAAATGTAATGCACAATATGTCAGCCAACCTTATATGTTATTTATTTCAAGCAGGATTAAGTAATCTTGATATTCTGAAATTGGATATTTAATTGTGTGTATCTCTGCATGTTTTACTATCACGCAAGAAGTTAATCTTTAGTAAATCTCAAAATTAATATCAGTTTTTCATTTATTTGGTACAACATAATCTTGTGATGTCTAGCATTTTAGTTCTCGAAATAAATATCCCCTCTGTATTGAAACATTCTGATGTCTATAGCTTTTATTTTTAATCTGACTACAACATGATAATAACTGATTTTTATAATCCTATCCATTTTTGATTTTATAAACACAAAGGACCATAGAGTGGAGGAACTATGACGTCAATTTGTATGCAAAAACCCAAAAGCAAGTTAGCATTTTAGCAGTTCCGGTTCCCTCGTCCCAAAGTCAATGGGTTTTTTGAATGGGATTTCGGTTAAATCGCTTAAATAAGGTTTGTGGCTGCACTGTAAAATCCAAAAAGTTAAGGTAACTCAAACCATTTGAGGAAACCGATTGCAACAAACCATTTAAGTTCAAAAACTAATCCTAATGAGTACTGTGAACTTAATCCATTTGAGTAAATGAAGCAATTTGAGCACAGTAAAACCCAATAAATGAAGAGAACTCAAACCAATTGAGAACTGTAAAACCCAAAAAGTTAAGGCAACTCAAACCATTTAAGGAAACCGATTGCAACAAACCATTTAAGTTCAAAAACTAATCCTAATGAGTACTGTGAACTTGCTCCATTTAAGTTGAAGTAATGAGGTATTTAATTAACTCATTACCTTCAACACTGAGTTCAAAACTCTTTTCAAATGAGTAGAATTAACTTTCAGTACATTTTGAGTTAACTACACTCATTTTATTTGATAAAGTTGACTGTTGGGTTTTACAGTGTACCACAAACTCAAGATACTTTCACGTTTTATTCTACGACAAAAAACACATCAGTTACAATCCTTTCTTGATTTTTTTAATCGGTTACGCTTCTTTAAAAAGACGGTTGCTATCAAGTTGCTAAATGGGACTACAGGCGATGTCGGAGACATTATACGTCATCGAGCTAAACTGGTCTGGAACACAGCCCGCTTGCGTTGGGCATTTGGATTTGTCAGATTTGAGTATTTTCATAAATAGTATTTTATAGTTTGTAGTATTTTTCTAATTGGGAATTTATATTGTGTGTAGATAATGCCTTCACTTAACAAATTAATCTGTCATGACGGTCTTTACAAAGAGAAAATGACAAAAAAAATCAATTGATCATGTTAAAATGACAGTTAATATTTATGTATTTGTTGTTGATCATTTATTTTAATAAAACGATTTTAAGAAGATACTGCTTGCCAGTGGAGCATGTCTCGTTCCTGCTCTCAGTAATGCAAATGTGTGCATAAATTTGTAAAAATACATAAATATTATTGATCATTTTAACATGATCAATTGATTTTTTTGTCATTTTTTCTTTATTTGAACACATTTAGGCCCAATCCCAATTCTATTTTTGTACCCCTACACCTTCCCCTTGGCCCTTGAAACAGAGTGTGAAGGGGAAGGGCTTCAAAATTTACCCCTAAGAAATGGGACACCACTACAACACCTGCAGACATCATCATATGTCATCGCGATCTTGCTTCATATGAGATTGACGATCGTGACTGCAGTAGTTTTTCCAATTGCGTTATTTTATGGTATTTATCTTCAGGAAATCACCGAAGGCATATATCATGTTATCATAACGATATAATGTGGCAATAAGATCATAACTGTACTGTGCATTTACACCGTGGCCATATTCATCTATGCAAACACAAAAAAAAAACATTAACACAACATTAACACTAATTAATACTTCATTACCTGCGACTCGTTTGTGTTCTGACCACATGGGCTTGGTTGTGTACTATATCAATAGAGTGTTTAGCCTTTTAAAAACACTGTTGTAATACATTGAGCCACTACGCATTGTTCTTATGACGTTTTTCTACAGGAGGAAAGCGCGAATTACTTCCAAACACTTCAAATATAGTCTGTGTTAGTAAATGCAAGGCTATTGATGAAATCCAGGCATAATACTGTATGACAATGTTTCAGATGACTGTTCTATAGCCCACAGCTAATCAATCTGTCAGATTCTGGAGTGCTTCACAGGTCTAAAGAAAATTATAAATGATAAAGTATCTTAAATAAAACAAATACATTTATAGATATGGTATATAAGTATTTAATTTCACTCACCTGGGAAATGGAGGCAACTTGAATGGTTTGTGAGCACAATTAAGTGCACACAGTATGCCATTATATATGATAATTGTAGGAAATAATCCCAAAAGGCAACTGACTGTGTAAAGCCACATAAAACAAAACAAAAATACGATATATATGCCGAGCAGCGAGACCTAGCTGTCACTCAAGTGGCCATGCCCTTAAGTATGCAGACTTAATATAACTTAATATAAACTAAACGGATGAGTTATAAAAAAATTCACCCTCCTCACAGTTGTCATGAAGGGTAATATTAGTTATATGAACCAAAACCATCTTTTGTACCAGGCTGTAAACATGTTTTTATCAGCTGTACAATTGGCCAATTTACCATTGCAGTCACTGAACATCTGGACTTCCTGGAGCCAGCCCCCAAAAGCGAGTCGATGAATTGCAGTTTCAGTTACTTCAGTATTGGCTTCACGAGGGAGACCGGGAGATTGCCGCTTGGTTTTTCCTCATGAAATCTTACACCATAATCTGGAACTTTATAAAAGTAAAATTGATTTATGTTTCATTATTTAACACAAAATCATTTAATACTAATGAATTTGTGCTAAAAGTAAAGACATGGCTCTCATATCAAAACAAAAACAAGTTAATTAATTAACAATACATGCAAACACAACATAACTGACATTTCAGCCTTTGCTTGAGGGAACTAATTTGCACACCAAAACAAGCGCTTTATCAGGTAGGAAAATATAATTCATTTCAGATTGTTCAACATATTCATTATTGTAGGAGTTAATGAATGAGCATTTGCTAAGTGTGAGTGATTCACTGTTAGTTTGTAGTTAGTAGCTCAAACTCTGAAAAAGAGGCACTAATAAATTAAAAGTTATTGTCAGTCTACAGCATGTCATCATGGTGAGTGCCACTACACGTTTACGACAGAGTTTTAAAGGGCACCTATGATGAAAATCATCTTTTTTTAAGCTGTTTGGACAGAACTGTCTGTAGGTATAGTATGTCCACAGTCATATTGGGGTGATATAAAGACAATAAGTCTCTCTTTTTTTTAATTTCCTGACGTTAAAATAGCATCCAAATCCCTCCCATTTTGAGGCCGACCGCAACTTGACGTAGGAGTGTGGTTTCCCCGCCCACCGAATTGATTGACAGCTGCGTATTAACATGTCTCCGTAGTAACCTATAATCATATCAACAAGACAGGACGTGCGCAAAGCAACCGGGAATAAAAGATCTGTTCAGCTCGCTGTGATCATCAATCATCATCAAATGTGATTAAGAGTGAGTTTTACAAGTTTAACACGTTTTTAAAATAGTGCATGTTTGTAATGAATTACAGCGATTTACTTCAGCTTTACTTTATCACCACAGCCGCGTGTCAGTACAATTATAAAAGAAGTTCAATCCCGGGTTGTGGATGTTAAATCAGGTTTGTTTTGTACATTAACATAACAGATATCCATACAGCAGTGGATATTAATGTGTATCCCGTCACATTTGCAGTGCAAAAACAGTGTAAAGCTAAACGCGCGCACTGTCTGTGTGTGTGTGTGTGTGTGTGTGTGTGTGTGTGTGTGTGTGTGTGTGTGTGTGTGTGAACTTTGTAACGACATTGTGTGTGACTCATCGTTGCAACTCCACAACAAATACATCAAATAATCATTGGGAAAGTTCTTACTGTAATATTTCTCACAAACGTTACGTGAGATCTGCTTCTTTCATGTCTGTCTGTTATCTGAGGCAGCCGAGGGCGGAGATTGAGGCACACTGACAGGCACGTGGGAACGGTGGGCGGGGAGGACTAGCATTAAAGGCACAGTCCACTAAAACAGCTATAAGATGCTCAGAGCTAAAAATGACAAACTTCTGAAAGGTATAATAAATAATCTGATGGGTGTTTTGAGCTGAAACTTTACAGACACATTCTGGAGACACAAAAGACTTATATTAAATCTGGAAAAAGGGGTAAACTAGGTGCCCTTTAAATGATTACTTACTGCTTGAAGCCAAAATACCTCTATGTTTTGTTTCTTTATAAGCATCTCAAACATAATTGACTCTATAAAGCCTACTGTATCATATGATGCACATTTCAAATGGCTTGACATTATCAAAATGCACTGAAAAAGTAGTTAGGAACATAATTCCTGTTGTATGACTTATAATGTATTACTTTAACTTTTAAGCTTGCATTATTAACAATATTTCCACAGGATTAAGAGTAGCATTAGTTAGTGTATCTTCAGGGCTGAGTTGCACCAATAGGGAATATGTTGGTAACACTTGTGCCAGAGTAATTGGCAGTTCATTCTGCTGTGGCAACCCATGCTAAAGCAGGGAATAAGCCGAAGGAAAGTGATTGAGTGTACTGCATTACGTTACTTGCTCTGACCCCCACAATAAACACTAAAGTTTTTGGGATATGTTCCTTAACATGCAGATGACCTTTAATGACAATGATAATCTTAAAATGGCGATAACACCCTCAACTCTGCTTGGAAGGGTTTCCACAAGGAAGTGTGTTTATGGACATTTTTGACCATTCTTCTAGAAGTTTGTGAAGAGAAAACTTGGCTCACAGTCTCTGCTCTAATTCACCATAAGGTGTTCAATCGGGTTGAGGTCAGGACTCTGTGCAGGCAAGTCATGTTTCTCCCCACCAAACTTGCTCATCCATGTCTTGATGGAACTTGCTTTGTGCACTGGTGTGCAGTCATGCAGGAACAAGAAAGGTACCTCAAACTGTTTCCACTAAATTGGGAGCATGAAATTGCCCAAAATATATTGGTATGCTGAAGCATTAAGAGTTCATTTCACTGAAACTAAGGAATCGAGCCCAACCTCTGAAAACAACCCCACACCATAATCCCCCCTCTACCGAACTTTACACTTGACACAATGCAGTCAAGCAAGTACGTTTCAAATCATATAGTATGTGATTTCAGATGCAGCAACTGGATGGATCACTTAATCATTAGCTTACTCAATTAATAAAAAAAAAATGATTAATTGTTTCTCAGTGTTGCTCTGATAATGTAATAAATTATTTACATTTCTTTAAATATATTGTGTGTATATATATATATATATATATATATATATTCGACTAACGTCAATTTACATCAATGAACATTTACTTCCATGACTCATTATTTACAGTGCATGTAGGCATATTTCATTCATTCATTCATTTTCTTTTCGGCTTAGTCCCTTTATTAATCTGGGGTTGCCACAGCGGGATTAACCGCCAACTTATCCAGCATATGTTTTACGCAGCGGATGCCCTTCCAGCTGCAACCCATCACTGGGAAACATTCATACACACTCATTCACACACATACACTACGGACAATTTTAGCTTACCCAATTCACCTATACCGCATGTCTTTGGACTTGTGGGGGAAACCGGAGCACCCGGAGGAAACCCACGCGAACGCGGGGAGAACATGCAAACTCCACACAGAAATGCCAACAGACACAGCTGAGGCTCGAACCAGCGACCTTCTTGCTGTGAGGTGAACGTGCTACCCACTGCGCCACCGCGTCGCCCCTAGGCATATTTTCATGCTATAATTTCTTGAATTATAGGGTCATTCTAACTGAATCATTATAGGTTTCATCAGGCAAGTGAGTGTTAATGTCACTAAAAAAAGACACCAACTATCACCTACACCTAAACACTGTATCACATCAACTGATCTTGGCATCTGTCGCCTTTTTAACAAGGTGAGAACAGAATGAAAAGCCAAGACAAAAACATCAAACTGACATAAATAACTATTTGCAGCAGAACCTCATTAAAAATAAAAAAAGCAGTTCAGTGCAGATGACGAAACCGCATTTGCATTTAGGCCATCTTTAAATCTGGTCAAAATCCAAATGTTCTTTCATGAGTTGCGTGACTCATGTTAATGCCTTCAAATGTCTAACCCAAATCCCTGACCCTAATTAAGTGCAATATTAATAGTGATTCTTGACATACCAAACATCACTAGTGAATAAAAAAACAGTTCCAGATGACTGGATACTTCATACCGAATAGGCAAAACTCATTTCTAATGTGAAATTGTGCATTTACCTTGTCTCAAAACCCCCCAGTTACACTCCATCTCACCCCCGAAATGCAAAAACAGGCCCCAAGTCACATGCCGTCACGTGAATGGAAGGAAAGTTTGAAGCAGAGAGAAGTTGATATTCCAACATGAGTTTTCACAGCCGTCCCCTGAAAGGCTGACCTTTGACCTCTGGACTGAGAATAAATCCTCTGGCCCAGGCCACGCTGTCAAAGCAGCCATTCTTGACCCCCAAGCCACCCTGACGAGAACATGGTGGCAGAATTCAGCTTTCAGGGGTGTGTATGTCCTGTCATCGATATAGAAAATACACTCTTCCTTTTGCTTTCCTCAAAGCACTCGCATCTCCCACCGAGCAGGGAAAGACTGACTGAGCAGGCCCGTTTCACCTTTAAAGGTCAGGATATAGAAGACCCCCCATCAGCTGAAATCAAGGGTACACTAGTCTGAAAGACGTGACTTTGGGGAACGCTGTGAAGAGAAGAAAGGAACCCAAAGTGGTGCACTTCTGTGAACAGTCAGTGTCAAAAACAGCAAGTTTGGGGAGTTACAATGATGCATAAGACAGTCCAGGATAAAGGAAAGAAAATCTTGTTTACAACAAAGTTCTTAGAAGATATGACCACTTATTTATGTTGGTTTTGAGAAATACACTGTAAAAAGCAATTAGTTGACTTTACTTTAAATACAGCGGGGAAAAGAAGTATTGAACACGTCACCATTTTTCTCAGAAAACATAATTCTAAAGGTGCCGTTGACTTGAAACGGAACATCTCCAGATGTTGGTAACAACAAAAGAAATCCATATGCAAAGAAAACAAATCCGATTAGTTTACAAATTAAGTTATGCGTAATAAAATGAAATGTCGCAGGGTAAAAGTATTGAACACAGGAAGAAAGAGAGGTGTAGAAAGGCAGTGAAAGCCACGACAGCAGCTGAAATCTCTCAGTAGTTCTTCAGCACCCCTCTGCCATTCCTCATTGCAAATGAATATTAGCTGTTTCAGTCCAACATCTACATTACCAGGATGACGAAGATGAAACCAGGGTGGACATTTCAATACTACAATGATTCAAAACACAGCCAAGCAAACTCTCAAATGCTTTCAGAGAACGAAAATTAAGATGTAGAATGGCCCAGCCAATCACCTGACTTGAATCCAGTATAAAATACAAAATAAAGATCAGATTTGATAGACGAGACTCACAGAACCATCAAGATTTTTACACTCTGTTGAAGTCACACCTGAGCAATTCATGCGACTTCATTCTCCATATGAGAACTGTCTTTAAGCTGCCAATCGCCAAACACCTAAACCAAAAAAAGGCTATACATATTTTATATTTATATATTTCTACCATATATTTTGGATTTTATAAACTGTATTCACCAGTATGTTGCATTATCAAGATGAAGTCATCACAATGAAGAAAAAAATTGTTCATAATCAATAGTCATTGATATTTATACGTGGCTTTTGATACCAAACAAATGTGAAATATGCTGCTTTTTTGACACGTCTACAGCGCATGCTCTAAAATTGTTCTAAAATTGATATATTCTACGTATAACGTAACACGTATAACGTGTTCCGACGCCACTGGAAGTCAGTGATTGGAGTTTATCATTTTCAAATTTGAAATATTTCTGTTACGAAGACAAATAGATCTGCTTCATAAGACCTGCTGGCGTATGGATTAGTTTGAAGACAGATTTATGCACTTTTGGAATAAAAGCCACTACTAGGGCTGTGCAATACTGTAAAAACATGCAATATGCGATATTGTTGTTGAGTATTGTGATAATGATATTTATTACAATATAACATTCCCGAGAAAAATGCTATTTTTATTACCTACGTTTATAAATTATTTATTTATCTTGCAAAGCAGCATACAAGTGTCTACCTGTCTTACGTCGTATATGTCAGTCGCACAAAACGTGTTCTGACACCACTGGAAGTCAGTGATTGGAGTTTATCATTTTAAAATTTGAAATATTTCTGTTACGAAGACACATTGATGTGCTTCATAAGACCTGCTGGCGTATGGATTAGTTTGAAGACAGATTTATGCACTTCCAAATAAAAGCCACTACTAGGGCAGCACGATATTGGAAAAACATGCAATATGCGATGTTGTTGAGTATTGCAATAACGATATTACGATAGATTTTAAAAAATGCTATTTTATTATTTATGTTTTTAAATCATTCATTTAGTTTATCATACTAAAATAAACAGGTAAACAGGTAAAATATATATTTCAGAATTAATTAATGCTAATTCAGACTAAAAAACTGTCAACATGCAAACATTTAGTCTTTAAAACACTGAATGACTGAAAACTTCCTCAGATATTCTGATTGGATGTCATTTTTCTCCTTTTTCATGACTCCGGCCATTAGTATTTATTTTCTGCTCTAGGTTCGCCTTTGGGCCGCTCCAGCCAATAGCAGAACAGCAACTACTGTGGAGGCTGGGCTAAATATAGTAAGGCCCTGCCTGATTAGTCAAATTTACATAAACAAGCAATGCATAAAATAAATGTAATTTATCACACGTCTGCGATACATACATTACATATACCATTATCGCGATAACGGTATTTTCTACCCAAAACCATTATACAGCATGGAAGAGCCAGGATAAAATATTTTATAAAACTAAAACTACTCTGTGACAGAAAACAAAAAAGCACATACATCAAGAATAAATTATGAGGTCATTTTCATTTCTGGGTGAAATATTCCTTTAAATAGAGCTAAAATCTATCTGCATGATGAGCAAGAGAACTGTCTCAACTCGAAGCCGCATCATGTATCGCCAACCCGCCACAAACATCCAGTGGCTTAAAGCCACACACAGGATCTGTGCCTATTCAATTATACATGAAGCAAACAGAATCAAATCAATTAGGTATTGCTGTGGCATGAATGAAAGGTGCATAATTGATGGCAGCGCTCTTGCATTATACATATCTGTCTGTAAATCTTCACGTAGCGTTTCCGTGAGAGAGTCAAAGAGCACCGAGGCCGCATTTCGCCACTTCATTCACTTAATCTACTCATTTACATTGGCATGAGCTGTACTTGCAGACTGAGCTTCAGCTGTAAAGGATCTCTAAAGGTTTCGGATTTGCCATTAAAGTACACATGAAATCAAATCTAACCATATTGACTTAGCTCACATTGCTAGTTTTGTGGTGAACAATTCATCAGTGCATGTCACTAAGAAAAAAAAAATAGCTTTCCCTTGTAATCTAAAATTAAAATCTGAAATTGCACTTCCTATCTGTTTTCAGTTAAATTCTCAGTACGTCTGTCTAGTATTGGGCATGGCTAACATACTTAACCACGCCCCTCCAACTGTCGGTTTTGACAACAAACAGAAATGGTGAGGAGGAGGTGTCGGTTAGGTTGTAATAACTCTCCCAAAACCCTTTTCTCGATAATGTGAATGAGATGCCTCCTGTACTACATCCAATCAGCTCACAGTACAAAAAAAACAAGCCACGGCCACAGTTTTCTCATCATATTCCGTTTCTCTAGGAACTGCATCACAATACGAAAAAAAAAAAAAACTGTCGTAGCTTCCGGTTCATGCAGAATTTAAGCAAGGAGAAGGCCACAGACACCACAGCGAAGCAAAAGCTAGATATTTCCATCCATATCATGATATTAAGGATCGGATCATATTGTGGCAAGAAAGCTCAATACTGAAAAAATAATAAGAATTCTGAAGGAACCACTTTTGACTTGGCATGTGAGTGTTAGATGAGATTTTGGGGTCCATTCCTCTCTTTATATTCTCAGGGCATCCAGACAGATGGCAGACATTAAAAGGAGGAGCCATGTGACATCTCTCAACCGCACCGCTGAGATAGAGGTAATTAAAATACATTTAATCAAGTTACTCTAATGAAAAATGCAGCTGGACACCCGGTTCCACCTTCTGCTCCCACTCCCATGCCTTTACACACTCAAACTTTTGGCCCTTATTTACTAAAAGAAATGCACTTACAGTGAGATTTTTTTTTCCTCTTACGTACAAAGTAAAGCTGGGAGCTCTGAAAGGGCACATATGATGCAAAATCAACTTTTGGAAGCTGTTTGGACAGAACTGTCTGTAGCTATAGTGTGTCCACAGTCATATTGGAGTGATAGAAACACAACAAGTCTCTTTTATTAAATTTCCTGACGTTAAAATAGGATCCAAATCCCAGTGATTTTGAGGCCCACCACAATGTAGTGCGATTTTCCCCGCCCACTGAATTGATTGACAGGAGCGTATTAGGATGTCTCGATAGTAATGCGTATAAACATGTCCACAGAACAGGATTTTCAAAGAAACTGGGATTAAAAGATCTGTTCCAACTCTCTGTGATCAGCTGCACCTCAACAATGTGTTTTACAAGTTTAAAATGTTTTAAAACAGTGTGTGTTTGTAATAAAGACAGTAAAATCGCTATGTAATTCATAACCGATGGAATCAGCACAGCCGCATAGTGTCAGTACAACTGTTAACGATATACGAGGATGCTTCAATCATACAACAGGAGTGCTGGTTTGTGGACGTTAAATCTGTTTTATTTTGTACAGTAGCATAATGGATATAGCATGTGTGTGTACTGCAAACTTTCAGTTTCAGAAAAGATTGAATAAACTACACCACAAATACATCAAATAAACTTACTTGGTATTTTTGACTAATGAGCTGGATTTCTGCTTCATCCGTGTCTGTCTCTGTCACTGACTGCTGTTTATCTGATGTAATGCACGTGGGAATGGTGGGCGGAGAGAACCAGCTCATTTGCATTTAAAGGCACAGGCTACAAAAACAGCTACTTTTCTCTGAGCCCAAAATTGGCATATTCTGTATTGAATAATAAATAATATTATGAATATTTTGAGCTGAAACTTTACAGACACATTCTAGAGACACCAAAGACTTATTTACATCTTGTAATAGGGGTAAAATAGGAGCCCTTTAAAGGTCATGTGAAGTGCTTTGAAATGTGCATTATTTTATTTAAAATTTTAAACAATCTCAACTGAAACATGAAGACAGGGTGGGACATTGAGTAGCACCACCCCATTAAAAAAAACAGCCAATAACATTTCATTTTATCACAACTCTGCCAGTGAGAGTGGTTGAGATCAAGCGCATCAAATGAAATGCAAATGAATAGCATGTCAGATACTAGACAGCATTTGATTGGTCAGAAGATTTGATGAGAAACTGAAGTCTGAGGTAACATTAAAAAAAAAATGTTGATCCTTTTAGGCGGAAGTGACAAAGTGCAAGATTTGGATGTTCATATCTTCTAAATACTAATTTTTGTCACTGTTTTGGAGCACACTAGCTTATAGATGTTCTTAAAACTAGCATACTGATACTAACATTTAAATTTCACCAGACCTACAGTAGCTCACAACACAACAATTCAAAACCTATCAATCAGTCAATCAAAATTCAGCAATGTGCAGATGTTATATCATGGTAATACTCAGAAGCTAGAGTTATTGCAATGGGAATAATTAATAGGTTCATCAAAAAAATGAAAGTTCTGTAACCATTACATCAGCTTTCACTTGTTCAATTCCTATTAACGCAAATATGTAAAATGCAAAAAAACTAAAAAAGTATTCAATTGAGAACTTGTCCTGTTGTCATGGCCACACACAAGATGTTATATGTTATTACTATCCAATGTTTTATTTTTAAATACTATTATGTTGAATGTCCAAAATTGTATTTTCTTGCATATCACTGACTTCTCTAATTTCAAAAATCAATAAATACAAAATATATGCAACAATATTCCAAAATTAAGGCAACATTCGGTCAAACCCTCATAATATAATAGATGAAGCGATATGCAGACTATTTAAGACGATCATTGGCTAATGTCTTCACTGTAACAAAGTCTCAGACCTCAAATTAGGCAACATTTTACTCATTTTTAAAATAAAGCATAAAAAAAAACTGTTGTCAAAGCAAACTGTTCTTTATTTACTCTTGTAAAAATTACTTTCAGCTCTGCTGTGTAGGAAAAAACTAAAGGACAATAATTTTCTTATCAGATCTATGCGAATCAAGCAGGTTACCTATTATGATCTCAAAAAAAAATTTCACCAAAAGGTGAGATGTTTGCATCTATGTTAATAAAAACTTGCTAAAGAATTATTCTTATTCAAACTAAAATGTATTTCTAATAACCCCTGCCAATTAGATCACCAAACTATCCGACTATTAATTCTATTAATGAGAATATTATAATTATGCGCTTTACTTATATTGGTTACTTCATTTAAGTTTAATATTTAACAAATATTTAATATGAAAATCATATTTTTAATAATAGCCTACATTTAAAAAGGCTATAATTGTAAACGGTAATAAACTAACATTTTAGCATTCGACAGTTTCCCCCCCCCCTTCTCTGGCTTTAACATGCCTGAATTTATGTGATTATTTTCATTAAACTCACTGCCACACATCTTGCTGAGCAAGACTCATCAGCATCACATGCATCTAACTGATTTGCATGACGCTGTCACAAAATAAAGAGTAATATGTTTACATATGCCTGGCGCGGCTGACATAATGCGTGAAATAAGCCATCTATCACCACAATACATTTACATAAACACCACATACGCATTATTAAACACAAATTTAAAGAAACCCCGAACACGCCGCTGAAACGACATCTCACAGCCTCCACACAGAACACATGTACTCACCTTCCGCGTCGATGACTGTGCAGGGTATTGTGGGAAGCGTAGTGTTTTGGGTTGTCGCGGAAACGACACACAATGCACCATAGAACTACATTTCCCATCATTTGTTAATCCTGTCATTCACATTGACGGTGTGCAATGTAAAGTCTTCAGATTTTTAATCATTAACTTCTGTTTTTACTTTCTTTTTAGATGTTAGATGCTGCTCTGCATTATTAAAATAGCATACTGATACATTTCATAAAGTTAGAGTAGATAAATGAATGAAAAATAGCCTAACCAAGCGCTAGCCAGGCTATAAAATATGCTACATATGTTTTGTAACTCTTTTTTTCTGACAGGTGTAATAAAACATGATTTTATATCTTACTTTTTTTCAAATTTACCTTTAAGGAAAAGTCTTGACTGCTGCTGTCAACAAAAATTAGACATAAATAGGCTACTTCCAGTATCCCCGAAGTCTTTAGGTGTTCATATGCAGTGAACCGATTGATTATTGTACAGGAATTGATTAGCTTAGTTAATTAGAATGGACAGCTGATTTGGCTTTAAAACTGAGGGAGACCTCCCCAAGGAATATTACACGACTATTAATTAAACACTTAGTTAAACTTAGCCACCAAAGACATTTTGTACTAATCTAAAAAGAGTCAAAGATAGTGGGGCTGGCAGCTGCAAAGTTTATGAGGCCTTTTATGGCTACGAGTTATAAATTTTCAGTAAGGCGAAGGAAGAAGTTATTGTTATACTGCAAATGGCATTAAGAGAGAGACTACGGTGAATAATGGCACGAATGGCATATTTAGGGTTTGTCTGTTGTTCGCTTTGTATCGAGGGGGACTATTGATTTACTGTAATGCAGATGTTGGATAAATGGGGCAACATCTGGATATGACAGAACGACTTATCATAAAACTGCACTCTCATTGGCAGCTGTTATTTCCCCTCCCACCGGCAGCCATTAGCTCACTGCTGTATCCCCCCTTACGTTAATACATTAATTCGAGTGGCTCCGAGAGCAGCTCAAATATATGTCATGAGTTTATGTGGATTCCTGGAAGCCAAGCTATAATAATCATAACAGATGCTGAAGTGGCATTCTTGCTTAATACGGAAATAAATCCATCTAATGATTTTCTGACTTGGCAAAGAGACTCCCTAATTTAATAGTAAGTAATCATTATAAACCGTGTTTAAGAAAACAAAGGATTTGTGTGAAGTATATCAACCTAATCACATGAGAAAATATTCTTTTGAGAGGGCGATTTTGTAGGGAATTGTACAACTTGTTTAGAATTTACACTTTTATTTGGAAACAAGTGAAGACCCACATAAATGAGGGAGTGTATACACAACAACCTTTTGTAGTTTTCTGGCATTTTCTGCAAACTACAAAAACACAATTTTGTCAAAATTGCGACATTGTGTGCATGTTCACTCAAAAAATTATGTTTGTTATTTGTTCAAACTACTTATTTAAAAACAGCTGAAACAACACATCTCTTGAGGGTTTTTTTGGGGGGACAACGCAATTGTTTTATGTTCAATCCACTCAAATCTGTAAAAACTTAATTCCTTTATGTTGTCCCAACACAAATCGATTGTGTGGAAGTGGAACCCAGCATTTTTTACAGTGTAGGAATGATGGTGTACTTCAGATATTCATATTTACAATAATGTATTCAACGATATCTCATGGCAATTTCTAACTTTTTGATTTAGTGGCTAATTCGTATGAATTCGTACAATCTCATTCGTACAATTTAGTACGATTTGCTCATCCCCCAATGATGGTTGGGTTTAGGGGTGGGGTTTGGTGCCACGCCTCCTTTTTGAAATCGTACATTTTTGTATGACTGAACTCGTAGGAATTCGTACAAATTAGCCACTAAACTGACAAACGTAAAATACTTACGTTTCCTTGTGAGATCAGGCTGAATGTATTATAACAAGCGTATAGTTGTGTTTACTTTGTTTTTTGTTTGTTCATCTTTGTTCATATTTCAGTCAACCAATCAGATTGAGGAACCAGTGTACAGTTTATGTCGAGTTTAGGCTTACAGTAAGAGTTTAGTGCTTATTATTCAACTATTTTTTTCTTTCTTTCTGATTTAGGAACAACTTAAGCAGTTGATGATGAAATTATTAGCCTTCATGTGAAATTTGAATTATTTTTCAAATATTTCCCAAGGTGTTTAACAGGAGATTTTTCACAGTATTTTCTACACTGATAACAATTTCCTGTAGAATCTACAGTAACTTACTTGCCAGTAACTTCCTGTGAATCAATTACAGCAAAAATACTGTATTTACATTTACAGCAGCATTTTATATACTGTGTAGGTTTTTACAGATTTGTATATCTTTACTGTAAAATATACAGTAATTTTTACAATGTAACTTTAAAATACACTAACATACCGCATAACTATCCTACAGTAAAATTCAGTTCAAATCAGTTAAATGCTGTGTGATTTACAAAAATCGTTAACAGTGTAGTGTATTTTTCGCCTGGATAAAATCGTATTTCTTTTAGTTTTTGCTGGATTAATAAAAAATAATAATAATAATAAACAAAATGTATAAAAATGGTGTATGGTCAATATTATTAGCCCCCATAAGAAAGTGTTTTTCTTTTTCAGATTGCCTACTGTAACAAACCCCCGTTGTCCATTGAATTGCCTAGTTAACCTAATTATCTCAGTTAAGCCTTTAAGTTGCACTTTAAGCTGAACAGTATCTTGCAAAATAACTAGTAAAATATGATAATGATATGATACTGTACTGTGATACTGTAAATACTGTACTGTGATACTGTATACTGAATAGTTAATTACTTATTAGAAATGATTTTTAATAATGTGTTGGAAAGAAATCTCTCTATTAAACAGCAGGAAATATTTGAAAAAGATTTAATAGGGCTAGTAATTTGATCTTCAACTGTATAGGTAAGTTTTAGAGGTTTGAAACACATTTTCAGATCAGAATGATGTTCCAGCATTAACAAAATATAGCTCTGAAAAATCAAGACGTGCGACAATTCTGCGTCAGTTGCATCGCTTCACTTCCATACATGAATTCTCTCCTGTGGTCTCATAAAATGGTAAACTGTCCATTAAACTGGCCTCAAATTGGTGTTGTAATGTAAATGAATGGACAAAAGGCACAACAAGTTTTCCACTTTTAGCAAAAAATCGTTGTCTGTCGAGAAAATGTTGCTTTTTTGACATATTAAAAGAGTAAATGTGTGTATATTTTAAAGCATTATTTGCAAAGACTTCAAAATGATGTCAAAATGATGAATCTTTATCCTTTACGAAACTAATATACAGTAGCTTCAGTGACAATAATTTTGATCATGGTGGAAATGATGCCAACAATGAGGGACAATCAAAAAAGTATGTAAACTATGTTTTCATGTCATGTTTTCTTTTTTTTTTCATTCACTTATGCTTCTAAATTGCAATTTAGGACCTTGATCTTTTATCCAATAACTTTTGAATTGTTTTATGGACTCTGTTTTATGGTTTTATGGACTTTTTCAAATATAATACACTTATAGGTGTTGTAAATTACAGTAACAAACATGCCAGTACGTTTTCTGTTATTTAACAGACTTAATTATCTCCAGATTAGTTAGTGTGTTGTCTCAAACTACTAAAATGTCAATAAAAGTTACTTTGTTAAACGTCACAGTTGAATTTTCACCTTTGAAATTCAACAGAGCAGAGATGAAGGTCCCACAATGCAATTCATAACCATAAATAAATGGAAACATGATTTAAAAAATACAGAACCTGTTAATTAACAGATCTTTTTTTAACAGTGCATAACTGCTATATATTCAAATGTATTTTGACTTGAAACTGCATTACATTATTTTATTAAAAACAGATTGTTCATCATAACTGATACAAGGTCATTCATAATGGCTTGTGATTATTTCACATTGTTTAGACTTTAAAGGGGACCTATTATGCAAAAATCCCTTTCATAAGATGTGTGGCAACAGTGTGTGAATAAAGCCAGCCTCTAATGGTCAAAATTAATTATTAAAATGTTTTATAATCACACTTGATAAAGACAGTCTGCAGAAACACTTTGATTGACATTCTCCCTTTGTACGTGTCATCACAGGGGGAAAGCCCCGTCCACTAGTGATGATCTCTCCCTCATTAGTTTAAACAGCACTGAGTGAGAAGCAGCCGTCCGCCATTAGAATTTTCACCTGCTGAAGATAATGTCAGCGACTAAGAGGCGTTATAAATTATGAGTTAGTTTGTTTCAGTTTGTTTACAGAGATAACATTAGTCCTCTTTTGAATCTGCCACTCTGCTGAGGCATAGGCATTTGTAGCTCCACCCTCTTTTAAAAAGAGCACATTCTCATCTGAATTTAAAGCGACAGTCACCAAAATGGCCCATTTTGGACCAAACCTAAAAGGGTCCATTTCAAAGAGTTATAAAAAATTATTGGTGTGGTATTTTGAGCTGAAACTTCACATACACACTCTTGGGACATCAGAGACTTATTTTACATCTTGTAAAAAGGGGCATGAAAGGACCCCTTTAGTTGTTTTATTTTTTTATGTTAAGTACAATAATAATTGGGCGACATGGTGGCTCAGTGGTTAACACTGTCGCCTCACAGAAAGAAGGTCGTTGGTTCGAGTCCCGGCTGGGTCAGTTGGAATTTCTGTGTGGAGTTTGCATGTTCTCCCCGGGTTGTTGTGGGTTTCCTCTGGGTGCTCCGGTTTCCCCTAACAGTCCAAAGACATGCACTATACGTGAATTGAATAAACTAAATTGGCTGTAGTGTATGTGTGTGAATGAGTGTGTATGGATGTTTCCAAGTACTGGGTTGCAGCTGGAAGGGCATCCTCTGTGTAAAACATATGCTGGATAAGTTGGTGGTTCATTCCGCTGTGGCGACCCCTGAGGAATTGAAAGTTCAAAGTGAAAGTCTTTGTGTCTGTTAGTATTCCTTTGTAAGTACACAAGGGCCGTAGAGTAGCCTATTGTTGTTATATAACATCTGTCCAATGTCAAGAAGTGCAAAGCCAAGTTCATCAGACGAGCAATCTTTCCTAGCCAATAATAATCTCCTCTGTTCTACACTGACAGCACACTTCAGTTTAAGAAGCAGCCAGTCGATGAAAAATAGGCAATAAAACCGATGGATAGGTTGGGACAAAACAAAGATGTCACAATGGTTTAAGGACAAAGACACACACAAAACACACATTTAATAAATGAATAGAAACATACAGCCTTCATAAGAGACTTTGTTCTAAAATCAGGACAGGGTTAAGCTTGTGTAGTCAGCAGTCACTCATATTTTATATTGTTCGGTGCCAATTGTTCACATAAGGCTCTTTTCAAATTCATTGAACATGGGCAACAGTATAACCTTTTCTCATTTCTGCGTGCAACTCATACACTAGCACTGAAAATAAAACCTTCCACGAACTGTACATGTCCTCCAAATAATAACTACTTCCATGAATCTTTTATATAACATGCATTGTATTAAGTGTGCAATGTATAAATACCATTGAGTTATTGATTTAGAACAAGTTATGGTGATGCTTGAGGATTATTTGCATTACTGAAATTAATGTAATCAGTTTGAGATGCTTTTGTCGTCAGGGTCACACTTCAATTGCAAATATATGCTTCCAAAACACATTTAAAAGTGAATGGATCCACAGCAGAAATAGGCCAAACTGAACTGCAAGGACACCATGAGACATACAGTACGCAATCCATATTGGGTTACATATTTTCAGTGGTGTAAAGTAACAAACTACAAATACTCAAATTACTGTAATTGAGTAGTTTTTCTCAGGAATTGTAATTTACTAAGTAGTTTTAAAAATGTTTACTTTTACTTTCCCTTAAGTACATTTTTAGTACAGTATCGGTACTTTTACTCCATTACTTTCCTTCAACCTGCAGTCACTACTTTATTTTTCTTGTCTATGGGGAGTCTTGTGATTCCTGTCCAATCAAATCGCACATAGAAGATAAATCGCCTCATAATGAACTACCTCAAGACATTGGAGATTTATATTTGCAGCAAACTGTTTGGAAGTATTAAAAGTGTCCAAGAAGATGTCCAAAATCTTTACAATCTTTACATCTTGACCCAGAGACTGTTTAGATGCATGTTACTGATGAGAAGATGACGGATGTTTACTGTATGATGACCGAAATGGCCTTAAACACCCAACAGGCACAAGACGTCAACATGACGCCAGATTCACATTGTACCCCAACGTCGTGGGGACATTGCATTTTGTTTAGAAATGAAAATCGGGTTGCCGTCAGAACTCAACGTCAGGCCGACGTCAATGTCCAACGTCCAACCTAAAATCCACCAAATATCAACGTCTAATGATGTTACAGCTTGACGTTGTGTGGATGTTACCTCTATGACGTCTATCAGATGTTGGATTTTGGTTGCCATAACTGATGAATAAATGTCAGTATTTGATGTTAATATGACGTTGGTTTAATATGTTGGCTCGACGTTGGATTTTGGTCACTTTCTAACACAACCTAATATCAACGTCATTTGACGTTGTTATTGGATGTTAAAATAACGTTGTCCTTAGGCGTTGGCTAGACATTGAATTTTGGTTACCTGACATCACAACCTAAATCTAACCTAATGTTAACATCTTATGATGTTGTGTGCCTGCTGGGCAATAACTAAATGCACTACAGAATGTTACGTTTACACACATTCACAAATTACATGTAAATGCATCAGGTTTTTACAGCGTAATATTCACTACTCACTACTCTTGAGTACTTTTGAAAGGTCTACTTTTTACTCATACTTTCAGTAATATTTACAACAGATACTTTTACTCTACTTGCACTACATTTTTAGGCAAGTAATGGTACTTTTACTTAAGTATGATTTTTCAGTACTCTTTCCACCAGTGCATATTTTAAAGTTGAAGACATGAAGAATAGTCATAGAAATAAAACATAGAATCACTATAGAAAAGCTCATGAGTACACTGCGGGAACAAAATATGTAAAGTTTACAGTAAGAAAAAGAAAAAGAGGAAAAAATGGTAGCTGTGGTTGATTCATTCATTTTTCCCTCAGCTTAGTCCCTTTATTTATCAGGAGTCGCCACAGTGGAAAGAACCGCCAACTTATCCAGCATATGTACACACATACACTATGGCCAATTTAGCTTATTCAATTCACCTATAGCGCATGTCTTTGGACTTGTGGGGGAAACCGGAGCACCCGGAGGAAACCCACGTGAACACGGGGAGAACATGCAAACTCCACACAGAAATGCCAACTGACCCAGCTGAGGCTCGATCCAGCGACCTTCTTGCTGTGAGGCAACAGTGCTAACTACTGAGCCACCACGCCGCGCTGTGGTTGTTTTTAATGTAAAAAGAAATACTGTACCGATGATCTAAAATAAAAGTCTGATAAATTGATGAGGGGGAAAAAATAGTAAGGTAAAAAACTAAAATAAAAAGTGACGCAGAGAATTTGGAAAATGTCGAATTATTGGCTGTATAAATAGGAAACTGCTAACCAGATAACAGATTTTCACTGTAGCATTTTTTAGTTTTTTTTTTTCTGTTAAAATTGGAACCTTTTTTTTTTTCTTTTTTACAGTTGGCATCGTACACATTTTTTCTTTATATTGTTAAAGATCCCGTGAAGTGTTTTGAAATGTGCATTTTTTATTCGACGTTTGACGTAATCTCAACTTAAAAAACGAAGAGAGGGTGGGACATATAGAGTAGCTCGTCCTCTTATAAAAAAGCAGCTAATAGTGTTTTGTTTTATCACAGTGAGAGTGGTTGAGCTCAAGCGCATCCAATGAAAAGCAAATGAGGAGCGTCTTGAAGGGGGCGGGGCATGTCAGATACTAGAGAGCATTTGATTGGTCAAGATTTGATGAGAAACTGAATTATGAGGTGACGGGAAAAGTGACAAACTACAAGCTTTACATGTTTATATTGGTTTTATCTTCTAAATGCGAATGTTGTCATTGTTTTGTACCACACTAGCTTATAGATATCCTTTTTCAATCAATCAATCAATTAAAATAATATAAAATAGAATACAATAAAATAAAATAAACAGTGACTATCATACATTTTACCATGATTAGGTCTAACAATATTTTATATAAAAAAAATTGATGACATTAAAGAGAACATTAAGAGTGTGTGGGTGTTTCCCAGTGAGCTGGAAGGGTTTCCGCTGCATAAAACATATAGTGGATAAGTTGGCGGTTCATTCCGCTGTGGCGACCCCAGATTAATAAAGGGACTAAGCCGGAAAGAAAATGAATGAATGAATGAAACTGGTAGCCATTGACTTCCATAGCATCCAGGAAATAAACAATGATAATCAATGGCTTCTGGTTTCCAACATTTTTCAAAATACCTTCTTTGTGTTGAGCAAAGTAAAGAAACTCATGAAGTTCTGGAACAAGTGGAGGAAGAGTAAAAAAAATAGACAGAATTTTCTTTTTTTGGGTGAACTGTCCCTTTAAAAGGCTTTATTTAATGTTTTCCCAGAATTTATGATTTATAGTTACTTGTTTGAGACACACACATGCACACACACACACACACACACATATATATATATATATATATTATTCTCTAAAATATGATGACATGGTGACACGGTGACGCAGTGGGTAGCGCAAGAAGGTTGCTGGTTCGAGTCTCAGCTGGGTCAGCTGCCATTTCTGTGTGGAGTTTGCATGTTCTCCCCGTGTTTGCGTGGGTTTCCTCCGGGTGCTCCGGTTTCCCCCACAAGTCCAAAGACATGCGTTATAGGTGAATTGGGTAAGCAAAATTGTCCGTAGTGTATGTGTGTGAATGAGTGTGTATGGATGTTTCCCAGTGATGGGTTGCAGCTGGAAGGGCATCCGCTGCGTAAAACATATGCTGGATAAGTTGGCGGTTCATTCCACTGTGGCGACCCCTGATTAATAAAGGGACTAAGCCGAAAAGAAAATGAATGAATGGATATGATGACATTTTTTTCCAAATTAAAAAATAAACTGTTGTTATTCATAAAATAACAAAAGGTGCCAGGTTTTTAGAAAGCTTTATATTAATTTAACAACACACACACACACGCACGCACGCACGCACACACACACACACACAGAGACACAACATTTATTCTGACCAGTTTTCTTTTTTTTTTTTTTTAAATGTGTGTGTGTGTGTGTGTGTATTATCGCGTGTGTGTGTGTGTGGTCCAGAAGGTATTCATCACTACATTAATACAAGTATTTTTTGACGTCGTGGGGACATTTGTTTTGTCTCCATAAATCAAACAGAATGAAGTCTTTTAAAAACGTCCCGCATAATATTAGGGTTGCTTTAGGGTATACGTTGTCACATTTAGATCAGTCCATCTACTCGCCCTTTATTTGATATTGTTTAATAGCCAACATAGTTCGCATTTTGTTCAGTGCGTCGATATCACAGACACAATATATCTATCATGTCGATGTTCTGAAATTGTACATGTAGCCAACACTATAGCCATAAACATCTTGAGTCATCCAATCACGTCTTCTTCATGTAGATCCCGCCGATAATTCCAACAGATACAGAGTCTCTTCTTTATTACTGATGTTATCTGAAGTGTTTAGTTTTTTCTCCCAGATAAAGGAGAGAAAGAGCTGAGAGCGCCTTTGTGCGTCCATCACACGCTGACAGCAGCGGCGGCGGCAGCTCCGTTACGCGCTCGGCGCTAGGATCCGGCGGATCTCTCTCTCTCTCTCTCTCTCTCTCTCTCTCTCTCTCTCTCTCTCTTTCTCTCTCTCTCTCTCTCCCTCTCCCAAGCCTGTTTTAAAGTCTCTGCCAGACTTCAGCTCATGCGCTACTTCCTGGATGGCGGAATGGAAAGCTTCCAGAGCCGCTCCAACTCAACTCTTGTCTCTGTGTTTTGAGCCTGACGCATGGACTACTGCCCCTCTAACATCTCTCTTTATCCACAGTCCCCCTGACACGTTTCTTTTCTGGACTACAAGCTCAGTCGTCTGAAAGAAAAAAAAGCGAGAGAGAAAAGAAAAACTGCTTCCTTTGGTTTAGTCGAACTTCAAAAAGAAAAAAAATCTCTCCAAAAGGACTCGCTGTTGGAGGCATCCGTCAAATCGTGTCCGGCGCGTACGCATCGCTTGTTTGTGGGAGTTTTTATTTGTATTTTTTTGTTCGCCGGGAGGATAAACTCTGTCAACAGTTGCCTTATTCCAGATATCCATGTATACAGTGTGACATGCGGAGGCTACTGCGACCGCGCTGCTGCTGCTGGTGGATTCCGCCTCTGCTTTTCTCCTCGCTCGTGCTCCGGTGGGCACACTGTCATCCCGGTAAGTTGGATTTCGAGGCGGATGGAAATTGTGTTTCAAATCGCTCCGTCTGTCGTTTTCGATCTATTGCATTGGCTGCGTGATGTGGAAACAATCCGCAATTAAAACCATGCGAACGCGATGATTTTTTCGTCTTCTTTTCTTTTCTTTTCTCTTCTCTTTACCCTCCTCCAGTTGTAAGTCAAGGAATTAGGACGGTCTAACGCGGGAATCGTAACGCACATCGTGACGTCTGTTGATATTGCAATATCCACAAATGATCCGCTGCTGTTATTTATACAATCTCCGACCCGTTATTTCTGAACAATGCTCTCAGATCCGTTATATGGAAACACATTATCCGGCGTATTTTCATTTTTTTTTCAGCAGGCGTTATGACATGTTTGAATATTAATGCACAATTGAGTCATTCTGAAGCATAACTTGGAATGCACTTTTTCATGGGAAGAGACCGTCTTTTATTTTAATTGATTTTATTTTATTTCAACAGTCTGTATGCGCATGTAGTGTTACAGAAATGTAACATTTTAATACATTCACACTCGGTCAGTTATCGGCTCTTTAAAATCAGGTGAGACCGTTTCATGAGTCTCTTAAAAAATGAATGCCATTAAACTACAAAGTCGTCAACAAGAAACTTGATTGTTTACAAGTAAAATACTTGTGTACTCAATTACTGATAACTTTGTATTACAGCCTTTCGTTTCATTCAATCAAAAAGAGTTCAACAGTGAACAACAAAAAGAAATAAATACATTTGCTTACTTTAGTTGATAATATTCTGACTGTTTAATTGTTGTAGGGTCGTGATTTGTAATTAGTGTTGTGTCAGAAATCATAAATGACAGCAGTATGTAGGCTAATAATAACTGGTTGTGCCTATTTAATATTTGAGAAAAAAAAAAAACTGAAACATTGTTGGCCATTCTACACGTACAATATTCATATGGCGCTTAATAATGCTGCGAAACTAATAATTTTGAGGTAAGTTGAGAAATGACTTGTTTAAAGTATAAAAATATATTACGTATAGTTCTTTTATATATTATGTACACTAACAGTCCTGCTTGGAAAAAAATCACAAGAATCTGATTTTTGGGGGGCTCGTCCGGGATTTTCAAATGCACGTATATTGGATAGCATCTTGTTTAGGATGACCTTGAGGGTGTGAGTGATAGGTGAGGATCTCTTTTTACTATGATGATGATAGGAAGAAGCCTGAGATGCATTTCAACCATGAGGAGGCTGATAAGCTCTGCATATTTGCATGAGTTTTTATGTAACGCTGGAGGCGTCAAGTCTAACGTATGATTCCAGCAAGTATGATATTCTCAGGTCTTAAATCAGACAAGTGCAAGAACTATCAGTGCCATTTTAAACCAAATCCCATCATTTTTTCCTGACAGACACGTGAAATGAGTGACAAGAAAGCTATATCCGTAAACAAGAAAGATTACACAATTTGAGATGTGTATTGCATTTTTTTTACGCAATGCATGCACGCAAAGCTAGCGTGTGTTAGCAGATCTCATTAAAACACCAGAACACATTGTGTTTATCTTTCATCTTTCCATCTATCTGATATCTCAGTACATAAAATGCTAATACAGCGTGCATTTCTGCTGTAGCTGACCTACTTCTAGGCAGCTTGGTGATTTTTCTGTTATCAAAAAAAAAAAAAAAAGCATAGTAATAAAAATTTCACTTTGTCGAAGTGAAAATTAATTGAAACTAATTTCTATCCAAGAAATTGTATAATATATCCAAGACTTCATGGACTTTAGATACCAGTTGGAACGTCCTTTGTTTTTCTTTTCTTTGGCCACTAGTTTTCATCTCCCATTCTCTGTGATCTAAAACTACAAGAGCCGGGCGTTCAGGGACCGGTGGACATAGGGGTGAACACTTGAGCGCTGACAGCGAGATAAAGCATCCAAGTTTCTGCATCTCAAACAGCCCAGAGATTTCATCAGGCCCGTGATGAATGCTCCATGGATAACACATTGTCACCAAAGGGCAAACGCCTGACTCAAGGTTGTGGACATTATTGACAATCTTTGCTGTCTGTTGTTTTTTCTCTCTCTAAATCTTTTGTGTCTGTCGCAGTGTGTGTTTCTGCCTATCTTACTGTCTCCATCTATCGGAGTTGAGACTTCCAATTTCCAGTCGGAATTGGAGGAGCGATGAAGAACAAAAGACGACTTTAATGCTTTCCATTTGCTTCCTGTCATGCTTTATTTATTTATTTCTAGACATGGGGTCTTTTTAAGCTCAGTGACATTTGTTCACTTGTCTGTGTCGGATAGACCTGTTCTTAGCAGAAGCACTGCTGCGGAAAGACAGGCGAGCTCTGTATCCGCAACAGTGACATACAGCAACGCGCTGGAAAAGGCAGAACAGTGCAACTTTATTTATTTCTGTCATGCCGGTGGGAAACAAGTGTCTGCACACTTGAGTCTCCAGTAATGGCCGGTTTGCTGAGTGTGCAGGAGCAGAAGCGGCGAGAGGGAGGGAAAGATCTCTCAGCGGGGTGTCTGTTGGCCCCAGGCAATGCTCATCTTTCTACCGTCCGGTTGATCTAACTTTTTGGAGCGATGGATGAGTAGCAGGGAAGAGAAAATTCTAGAGAGATTTCCACCTGATCATTTAAATGTACATTCTGACGTCATTTACTCACAGTTGACTTGTTCCAACCCAGTTTGAGTTTTTAGTTTTGTCCTGTTGAACCCAAAAGAAGATATTTTGAAGAATGTTGGAAACCGGTAACCACTGACTTCTGTAGTATTTGTTGTTTTCTTTCTATCGATGTAGGGTGTTTGTTGGCCTCAGGCAATGCTCATCCTTCTACCGTCCGGATGATCTAACTTTTTGGAGCAATGGATGAGTAGCATGGCGGAGAACATTCTAGAGAGATTTGTGAAGAATCCAGTATTTCAGAATGGTTAGGGTGATTTTGTAGGAGTGTGTCTGAATGTGTTTGAGTGCATAATAGTTATTATAAACTAGTTAAATTTAACTATAAGCTAGATTAAAAGATACAAATGAGAAAACAAAATAGTGCTTTGTATTTGTCTGCATTGATGTATGTAAAAATGGAATGTAAAATGAGTCTTCACTATAAATTACTCACTTTCCTTCGGCTTAGTCCCTGATTTATCAGGGGTCGCCACAGCGGAATGAACCGCCAATTACTCAGGCACATGTTTTGTGCAGCGGTTGCCCTTCCAGCCTATATAAATTAAATGTAATCAATCTTTGTTAAAGCTACAAATGTTATCATTTCTTGTGCTCGAATGCTTTAAACCCAAGTAATACAGTATGTTTAACAAAAAAACAAAAAAACTCCACAATGGTTAAACATTGCAATTAATCTACAATCTCCTAGTCAACAACAGTAATCCATACTTAACATTGAAGCTCCAATAGTGACTACTGCGCATGTTTACATTGCGCTATCGATGCAATATTGAGAGTGGAGTATATGCACACAGATTTTTCATTTTCAGTCAGCCAGTCCAAGCGCTTCCGGTGAACCGGTTACACCATTACAAAATCATCACGTTTCAGATCTGATTTCTTTACAATTCAGTGATCTCCACTGCCTGATTGTGATACGATATAAAGTGGGTCTCAGACCAGACAAGAAGCACTGGATAACATTGCATTGTTTCAAGCCATGTCTTTAAATATTGAATTTTTTTTTACCCCAGTATTTTAATAGAGTTTCAGCGCTCGCCTGCTGCTCCTGACTTTCGTCTTTTGTCTCTTTTTATGCTTTAACAACCAAACGAATGCTTAAGTCTATTTAACTGATTGTATTTTAATTACATTACAACATCGACGCTGTAAAATGAACCTTATGAAAATGAAAATAGTCACATAAACCTTTCAAAAACCTTGAAAAACACTAGCTGTGCATATAGCCCCTTGATTGAAATGACCTTTTTTTCATCGCTCCTTTCCAACCTCCCATGTATAAGCGGGAAAGGATTTGAAGGATTCGCCCAAACCATGTAGAAAGCGCCGGCGAGGATTTCTAGACGGTTATTTCTGTCGCATGACGAATAGCATGCCACGCACTGGAGAGCACAATGATCATTCAAATCTCTTAAGAGGCATCAGACTTCCTGACTTTCTGATTTCCTTTTATGTGGGCGAGGAGCCGTTCCTCTGTCTAATAGAAAAAAGATAATTTGCTAAATGTCTGTTCGGAAATGACGGCCACTTAAAACAGGAGAGATTGGAGGGGTTATAGTCCCGGGAGTGAGATAGCTAGAGCTGACATTTTGGGCCGGACTGGATGCACCAGCGGCCCCCCTGTAACAACATTATCATCATCATCATCTCTCTCTCCGCTCGGGCCGTTATCTGTCCGGCCGGGTGACCAACGCTGCTGTAAATGTTGGCCAGGTCACTTTATCAGTCACAAAGCCTGTCATCGTCGGGCCCGGCTCCTCTAATAGATTGATTAAAAGATAGAGGCGCGTGGACAGTTAAACGTTTTGGGTGATGTCAGGTTCTCGTGACGTCCTTTTTTTTTTTTTTTTTTGCGGAGATTGTTAGCGTGGATGTTGAATGTGCACTGCGTCTGGACTGAAAGCACTGTGCTGTTGGAGAAAAAGTAGACGGAGTGCACCATCATCATTTTTACAATTAACATGCAGTTTAATACATTAATTTACTGAATAATAATAATAATAATAATAATAATAATAATAATAATAATTATAATAATAATAATAAAATTATTATTATTAATAATAAAATTAATAATAATAATAATAATAATAATAATAATATTATTATTATTATTATTCAATTAATCAATGTGTTAATAATAATAAATATTATTAATAATATTAATATTATTATTTATTTATTTGCTTGTTTGTTTGTTTATTCATTCATTTTTTAAAGAAAGTAATAATAATAATAATAATAATTATTATTTATTTATTTATTTATTTAAAGTTTTTCACATTTTAAAGAACAAACCCCTAACCCATCCCATGCCAGCAAATAATAATAACAAATAAACATATGTAAAATATAAATACATATATGCATATGTACACCCACAAATGTACAGATACTTAATCATATACCTCTATAAACAATTTATACATGCACATATTTACAAGAGTCCACTCAAACATCTGCATATATACATAATCATTAATGTAAATCACCAGATCAGTGTTAAATTGATGCATTTAATTAATTAAAAGTGACAATAAAGTCATAATCAAAATATTTCTCTTTCAGATAAAACCAGTTATTGTCAACTTATTGTATATTTACTAAAGGATGCTGTAAAAAAAGTATCAAAAGTATTAAGAATTGAGTGTTTAAGGATGTTTTATATTTATAATTAATGTTTATATGTTATATGTTTTATAATTAGGGGACTAAGCTCAGTGGTTAGCACTGTCACCTAACAGCAAGAAGGTCGCTGGTTTGAGTCCTGGCTGGGTCAGTTGGCATTTCTGTGTGGAGTTTGCATGTTCTCCCCGTGTTGGCATGGGTTTCCTCCAGGTGCTCCGGTTTCCCCCACAGTCCAAAGACATGCAGTACAGGTGAATTGAATAAGCTAAATTGGCCATAGTGAATGTGAGAGTGTATGGGTGTATCCCAGTACTGGGTTGCAGCTGGAAGGGCATCCGTTGTGTAAAACATATTCTGGAATATTTGGCGGTTCATTCCGCTGTGGCGACCCCTGATGAATAAAGCGACTAAGCCGAAGGAAAATGAATGCATGAATGAATGAATGAATAAATGTTTCATAATTAAGAATGTGTATATTACAAAAAAATAACTGGAATAAAACACATAATTAAATGTAAATACTTCAATTTAAATGTAAGTTAACATTTAATCAATTTAAAATACTGTTTTGGTTGTGACTGTGGATTGTTTGGTTATTATATGAAGTGTTAATCATGACTGATTTTCATTGTGGTAATTTAATTAATGAAGTTAATTGTTTATTTATTGCTTTGTATATTCACAATTTTATACAGTTGCACTCAGAATTATTAAACCCCCTTTGATTTTTTTTTTCTTTTTTAAATATTTCCCAAATGATGTTTAACAGAGCAAGGAAATTTTCACAGTATGTCTGATAATATTTTTTCTTCTGGAGAAAGTCTTATTTGTTTTATTTCGGCTAGAATAAAAGCAGTTTTTAATTTTTTAAAAACCATTTTAAGGTCAAAATTATTAGCCCCTTTATATTTTTTTTTTCAATAGTCTACAAAACAAACCATCGTTATACAATAGCTTGCCTAATTACCCTATCCTGCCTAGTTAACCCTATTTAAGCCTTTAAATGTCACTTTAAAGTGTTAAACAGAAATTGGGGAAAAAAATAAACAGGGGGGCTAATAATTCAGGGGGTTTATTAATTCTGATTGCAACTGTGTAATTTTAAATTTCATTTTTTTTGTTTTAATATTACTGTTGGTATTAAAAGTGCCGAAAGAGCAAAAAATATCAATATAAAAACATTACGAACCCTAACTTTATTCTTTTTCTCAGCACAAGCACCATTGAGCATTACTTTTTACATAGTTGGATTATTAGCTTGTTTATAAAACACAAATTAATACTTTTATTCAGCAAGTAAATTAAAACATTCAATTGATCAAATGTGTCAATAAAGTCATTCATAACATTACAAAAGATGTATCTTTTAGAAAGCTGATAGCTGAAGATTGGTTATTCCATCAAGTGTTTACTCCTGACTTCTGAAATTGAACGTTTTGTATTATGCTTGTTGAGTATTCAGCTTCTTAAAACTACTTTAATTGCTTCTGCTTCCTACTCGAGCTGTCATCCTGAAAAACACACTGTCTTTTCTCTACCTTTTCTCTTCCTCTACCTCTTTTGTTGTTGTGTTCAATGTTATGAATGGATCTCAAGCAGTATTGGTGCTCTTGAGTGAAACACTCATCCCTGGTTTTACTTAATAATCTTAGTGAAGGCGGACGTGTCTATGTGTGTGTGTGTTTGACTCGTGCTGGTACATTTCTGCTCATCTCCACTGGCAACCAGAGCTCACAGTGGGTGCCGGCCACTAAATGAAGTGGACATTCATGAGGCATGCTGGTAGATCCTGTCTTAAAGACAAAAATAAATGCAGATAATGAACCCAGCATGCAAAGAATCACACGTTACGCTTGGACATGCTCTAACACATTCAAGTCGGATAATGCTGTATTACTACACAATGTTATTGCTTCGGAGACGGAAATTTAAAGGGATAGTTCGCGTCAAATATAAGTTTGCCATTTATTTGCTTACCCACTGGCCATCGCAGAAGTTGGGGACTTTCTTTTTTCAGAAGAACAAAAAAATATGATTTTTAGCTGAAACTGTGGTGCTTGATGATTCATAATATGTCCAAAAAAACCTATAGTAGACTTTTGTCTCCTGTTTATACAATGAGGTCTTATGAAGCAAAATGATTGGTCTGTGCAATAAACTCAACTCAACTGTGTCAGCTCGCTTGTGAGTTTGTGTGTGTGCGCAAAAATGTTAAGGATGATGTGGTAAAGCTCTGGATTTAACAATAATAATGTTGTAAATAATAATCCTTTTTTATCACACCAGACCTTTTAAATTGATAAGACCTTAATGTAAGGGCAAGAGCCAAGGGTATTTGTTTTTGCCTGTATTTATTATGTTTTTTTGACTCCCAAAGTTCTGGTAGCCAGTGCCTTGAATTGTGTGAATCACTGATGTCCACGGTTGTATTTTCTAAATGGAAGGCAATTATTGTAGATCAAATATCCATCTATCCCTGAACTGTCCCTTTAAATGCTCAACTTGGCTGAAAAATATGTAATTTAATGAAATAAAAAAACACCACAGTATGTTTTTGTGGAAAAATTCATCTAGTATGTCCCAAAAATCAGTTTTAACTTTCTACTGTGATAACATTTTGTTGCTAGCCTCCAAATCCTGTACAGGTTGATAAATATTGGCGTACATATAAATATAAGGTACGTTGACTGCATTGGATTTGCTAAATTTGTTGTTTGTGTGTCTATAGTGTGCAGCTAGCTTGGCTAAATGGTCTTCAGAAAGCCTGAATTCTGCAGTAAATGCTTGTTAGGACATCATCGCCTCCAAATCCTGTACAGGTTGATAAATATTGGCTTTAAAGATACGTTGACTGCATTGAACTCGCTAAATTTGTTGTTTGTGTATCTATATTGTGCAGCTAGCTTTGCTAAATGTTCTTTGGAGAGCCTCAATTCTGCAGTAAATGATAATTAGGACATCATCACCTCCAAATCGTGTACAGATTGCTAAATATTGGCTTTGAAGATACGTTGACTGCATTGAACTCGCTAAATTTGTTGTTTGTCCGTCTATAGTGTGCAGCTAGCTTTGCTAAATGGTCTTCAAAAAGCCTGAATTCTGCAGTAAATGATTATTAGGACTTCATCGCGATATGCAGGAGCATTTCTCTGCTCTTTTTGTGCCACTCTTTAGCACTGATGCGAATTTGTTAGCGATAATGATTTGCCTCATTGTAAGTTGTAGTGGTTGTAGGCAAGAAACCAAGCTATGCACTTTGGCTTCACTTTCTCTCAGATTTTCTTCATGTTTGCTTTTTGCCGCCCTTTTATATCTCCGTCTTTCACTATTCCCGACTCTGTCTCTCCAGGACTGGCAGTTCTGAAAAGATTTTCATTTGGCACAGTTCTGGGGGTGGGAACGGTTTTACCAGGAGACGAAAGCAACCTTTGAGCCACTGGGAGACTTAAACACTAATTCTCCTTTCGCATAACCCGGCCCCCCTCCAGCGCCTCGCACCCCTGCTTACCCCCGGCCCCCTCTCTAAGGTCGTAATTAGCGAAGTATGGAGTAAAAAAGTCTCACCATTAATAACGTATAACGGCTGTTGGCCCTCGCTGATTTAAATGCCAGTTCTTCCTCTCAACCAAGACCCGAGGCCAGCAAACCAAAAGATCACCACACACCTAAAAATCACATATAATGTTAAGTGAATCAGTCCAAAACCAAACAACGGAACATGTTAATGTGTCTTTGTATTGAACAAGTGATGGATAGATTAATGAGATAGAAATTAATTATAATTTGATGAGCCGCAGTGGGTGTTGAGATATTAACAATCTGACAGATGTTTGTAGTGCAACTGAGATGCAACAACATTGCACATAGACTTCACATACTTTGCCACTAGCGGGAATATTTGGCATGTTTGCTGTATTATTTATGTTTCTAGTTTGAAACAAATGCTGCATGCTAACTTTACACACACTTTGCCTTTAGTGTTGATTATCCACAGCATTAATTCTGAAGCATTCGATCGATGTTGGCTTTTGTGGCATGCTAAGCGTTAGCGCAAAGTGCTAAACATCATTTGTCAGTGTATCTCTGGCCAGCACAATACTCCTGAAATAATTCTCTTTTTCTTTCAATCACTCTTGAATCTATAAAGATTTGTTTTTCTTCTGGAAATCAGTTGTGCAAAGAAAATAACACCAATGACATGATTAAAGATACAGTTTTTTGGAAATGCGCTCATTTTTTTCAAGTCCCCTAGAGTTAAACATTTTTGAGTCCATATAGCCAATGTCTAGGTTTGACGGGAACACTTTTAGCTTAGCTTAAATCATATTTATGAGAATATGAGACTATTTTCAGGCTGTGTAATATAATTGTGCCTGCTGCAGCCATTGTACGACAGTAAAGTTCCTTGATTATTATTACATCAAAATGAGTATAGTTCCTAGACATATCGACATAGAAAATAGCAACTTTTCAGTTTACATCAGTTTTAGTACACAGTGTAACTACAGAAGAGTCAATCTTTAAGTAGGAAAATTATCAAAACTTTTTTTTTTTTTGAGCGAGATGCTAATGGTCTAATCTGATTCAATGATTTATGCTAAGCTAAGCTAACAGCGCTCCCGCCAGACCCGGAGATCATCTGAATGGATGTAAAAATGGTAAAAGCTCAAATGTTTAACTCCAGGGGAGTTGTAAAATGAACCTAATCCCCAAAAAATTGAGTTTTCTTAAAAATTAACTGAATAAAAAAAACTTTTTAACATAACAGAAGAAAACTGAAAACATTCAGCCATTGAGTTCCGAAATAATCTGGTTTTGACATTTGTGTTGACATTTTTCAAAACATCCACAGTCTTACAGGTTTGCTTACAGGTTTGAGGATGAGCAACCCACAAAATTTACCCTTTAACTTCACTTTTTGTGAAATCTACTTCTTGACCTGATCCCAAGTGGCCTGTAAGGATAACCCTCGTCTTGTAATCTGATATCATTTTTTTTCTGGTTGGTTCTCAAAAGGTAATGGCAGGGATTTAGGCTGCCTAATCCGGTCTGGATCACTGTAAAAGGCCAATCTCATCCCAGAAGCCTTGATGTGCTTTCTGTCATGGGCAGGCCTGCTCGAGATAGAAAAAATAACCTTAATTTGGTGGTGTAAGGGTGATGTTGTTCATGTGATGGGTGTTTGTTAGTCAGGGAATTGTAACCTAATGGTTTTTTAGGCCAGTTCTTTCCCTTTAGTACTTATAATTCTTGCTACACAATTCGTCCCCCCTTTGAAAAAGAGGCAAAAACAGGCAGGAAAGGAGTGAGGCTAACTATTAGACACCCCCCATATATCACATCAGCCTCGGAAATTGCGGCACCAAATTATTTGTTTGCGCGAGGACGTGTGCGGTCTCTCAGCGGCCATCTAAATGAGGTAATGCCATGGCGATTCTGGGAAGCATGGCCGCGTATTTGGAATGGCCATTTTCACAGACACAACACATTAGTGTTGCATTAGACCACGACTGAGAGGGCCAGGCCGGTTACAGCCCCTTGATATTTCCTCTGCTTCCGTGGCAAAAAGACAAAAGAAAAGAAGAGAAGGGGAAAATAACCACATGCCAAGGAGCGTTTTGTCAGTGAGCCAGCGCTAGGCCGGAGTTGTGAGTCTTCTCATTAAATTTTTGCAGTGTAGTTGGTTTTTCCACTTTAATGCTTGGGAGGACGCTGGCCTCTTCCACCGAGAGAGAGAGAGCGGACGAGACGCAAGCCTGCGGACTGCACCACGCTGCCCAATTTGTCTTCTAGGGAAGCGGTTTAAAGTACAATGCTTTCTTTTCCTTTTTTTTTTCTCGATTCTCTCCCTCCTACTCTTCTCAAATTGGCGAGATTCCCGCTGTCTTTCTGCCACTCCAGATATCTGCTCTTTCATCAGTCAGACCTGTATCGAGTGCGTGCGCAAAATGGCTTGTGATCAGTGTCTGTCCGTTCTGATTTATTCCACTCGTAACAGTCACTCAGTGTGCGTATAGTGAATTAGACGAGCACATTATACACGCACATGTTCCCATGTTCATGTAGTCTCTTATTAATGTAACCTAACATTGCTGCCGCACAGATTTCTGGATGTACTGAATTGATACTGCGATAAAAAATGCTAGTGCTAATGTTGCACCACAAATCTGCTAGAAAAAGAACGAATGGTTCCAACAGGTTTCCTGTGCAGCCTCAATTTGTCATTGGTCAGCCAATTTGAGGTTTGAGGTTTGTTGCTAATGTGTGTACACTGTAAAAAAAAGCAAATATGTTAAATAACAGTGTTTTCCATTTATTTATGGTTATGAATTGCATTATGGGACCTTAATCTCTGCTCTGTTGACTTTAGATGTTGAAAATTCAAGTCTGCAGTTCAACAAAGTGACTTTTATTGACATTTTAGTACTTTGAAACAATATTTTGTATAATAAATCATATATTTAAGTAGAACTAAGTCCATAAAATAACAGGAAATTAAATTTACAACACCAACCTATACACTGTATAACTTCAAACTATTTGAAATATCAATAAAAGTCTTTTTCCCCCCAGACTTTTGAACACCATAAGTTGTTGGAGGAAATATCAAGATTCCATAATGCAATTCAAAAGCATAATTAAATGAGAGAAAATAAAACATGAATCAAAATACAGAAAACAGTTCATTTGCAGATATTTTTACAGTGTATATAGCTTCAATCAGGTCTTTCTGATGCTAAGCTATCAGGCTAATCTAATATTTTGCAAACCAAAGGCTGACTAAATGATATTTCTGCTATTTTTATTTTTTTTTACCTTTGGTAATATAACTCACAGTATAAGTGCATTAACATATAGATGGTTAAGAAAAGATACACTTAAAGTCATTTATGTCCTTTGTAATCAGGCAGTGAAAAGAGAAACTATTAAAAAAATGTTTCCTCTAATGAACTGACTTTAGATTCTGAAGGCTTACTGCATTATTGTAGCTACTATGCTAATCAGTGATGTAATCACCATGCTCAATTGATGATGGCTTTGACGAACGTGCTAATGAAGATGAGAAAGAAATAACTGCTTTTTTTGACATGCCTTTTACATTTCTTTCCTTCTATTTTTTACCCTCTTGTGTGGTGGTATTAAAAACAATCAGCATTGCAAAGTGTGCTAAATGCACCAGGCGTTAAGCTCAAACAGAAGCCGAGTGGCAGTTCAATGTACAAGCGTAAAATCAAACCCGAGTAGAAATACTTTTTTTTTTTTTTTTTTTTTTTTCCTCATTGCCACTTGACAACTGTGATTGTCTTTTCTGGCTGGGTTGTGTCTTTGATGGTTCACTCTACCTTGACTAGTGCTGATGGGTTACTGCTGTGACTGCTGATTGGATTGGCTGACTTTGACCTCTTGTAACCTTCTCTTGCCTATGAGGGTACAATGAAGCTTGTGTGTTCATAATATTGCAAAAATGTTAAAGGAACACTCAACTTTTTTTTGGAAATAGGCTCATTTAGCGTTTATTTAGAGTTAAATAGTTGAATTTTTACCTCTGGCGGGAGCACTTTTAGCTTAGCTTAGCATAAATCATTGAATCGGATTAGACCGTTAGCATCTCACTCAAAAAAAAAAGAATGTTTTTATAATTTCACATTGTTTACTAAGACCGATTGAAAATAAAAAGTAGCTGGGGACTATTTTCAGGTGCTGCATAATATCATTGTGCCTGCTGAAGCCATGGTACGACAGTAAAATTCTCAAATTTGAAAAAGTGATTATTACGCCAGAGTAAGAGTATAGTTTTTAGCTGTATTGACCTAGAAAATATCAACTTATCATTTTCTGTCTGTCCCAGTACACATGATAACTACAGAAAAGTCAAGTTTTAAGCAGGAAAACAATCAAAACTCTATTTTTTTTTACATTTTTGAGTGAGATGCTAATGGTCTAATCCGATTCAATGATTTATGCTAAGATAAGCTAATCTAAAAGTGCTTCCGCCAGACCCAGAGATCATCTGAATGAATTCAAACATTGTAAAACTCAACTATTTAACTCTAGGGAACTTGTGAAATTAGCATATTTCCAAACAACGTGGAGTGTTCCTTTAAATATTAGTATGCTCTGCCATGTCATTCCAAATGAATATGTCTCACTTTCTTCAGAGGAACAGAAAAGGAGACATTTTGTTTTCCCCTGCTTCTTTTCCATGTGGTTACAATGAACAGGGACTAAAGCTTTCAAGCCTCTAAAAGGATGCTGAAGTCATCGGTCTTAGTACGAAACACTTTTTATTTATTTTTTTTATTTTTGAGTGAGATGCTAATGGTCTAATCTGATTCAATGATTTATGCTAAGCTAAGCTAATCTAAAAGTGCTACCGCCAAGCCTAGAAATCAGCTGAATGAATTCAAAAATCGTAAAACTAAACTATTTAACTCTAGGCAAGTTGTAAAACAAGCGCATTTCCAAAAAAAGTGGAGTGTTCCTGTAAATATTAGTATGCTCTCTCATGTCATTCCAAATTAATGTGTCTCGTTTTCTTCAGAGGACCAGAAAAGGAGACATTTTGTTTTCCCCTGCTCTTATCCATGTGGTTACAATGAACAGGGACTAAAGCTTTCAAGCCTCAAAAAGGATGCTGAAGTCATCGGTCTTAGTACACAATGTAACTACAGAAGAGTCAAGCTTTAAGCAGGAAAATTATCGAAACTTTTTATTTTTGAGTGAGATGCTAATGGTCTAATCTGATTCAATGATTTATGCTAAGCTAAGCTAATCTAAAAGTGCTACCGCCAAACCTAGAAATCAGCTGAATGAATTCAAAAATCGTAAAACTCAACTATTTAACTCTAGGGAACTTGTAAAACGAGCCTATTTCCAAAAAAAGTGGAGTGTTTCTTTAAATATTAGTATGCTCTGCCATGTCATTCCCAATTATTACGTCTCGTTTTCTTCAGAGGAACAGAAAAGGAGACATTTTGTTTCCCCCCACTCTTTTCCATGCGGTTACAATGAACAGGGACTAAAGCTTTCAAGCCTCAAAAAAAGGACGCAGAAGCACCATAAAAATACCATTAAAGTGGTCTATTTGACTTCTGACTTAAATGTCAGTCTTTCTCAAAGCTGCTGTATGACTTCAGAAGGCTCGGGATATAGTGCGCGAGATATATGGACTGCTTTTATGATGCTTCTGCAGCACTTTGTATCTTTTTTGAAGCATGAAAGCTTTAGTCCTCAATTGATCGTAACTCCGTGGAAAACAGTCTTCAGCATTTCTCCTCTTGCGTTCGGTGAAAGAAAAAGTCATACGGGAATGACATGCGAGCGAGTGATCACAGAATTTTGGGACAAAATATACCTTTGCGTTTACCAAAATAAAAAGAGTAGCTACTGCAGAAATATTACAGTATACACATTTTAAATATTATATGTAGGTGCAAAATGTTGAATGTAAATAAATGAAAATGTGTTATAGTTAAAATGATGTTAAATATATTATAGTAATAATAATTGATACCACACAGTTTGTGTATACTTCACTGTGTTTAAAAAAAAAAAATTGTGGTGATTTAAAATGTACTTTATAGGAAGGGATAGTTCCCCAAAATATTATTCATTCATTTTCCTTCAGCTTAGTCCCTTATTTATCAGGGGTGGCCACAGCGGAATGAACCGCCAACTATTCCAGCATATGTTTTACGCAGCGGATGCCCGCAACCCAGTACTGGAAAACACCCATACACTCGTTCACACACACACACTCATACACTATGGCTAATTTAGTTCATCCAATTCACTTGTACCGCATGTCTTTGGACTGTGGGGGAAACAGGAGGAAACCCACACCAACAGAGAACATGCAAACTCCACACAGAAATGCCAAGTGGCCCAGCCAGGACTCGAACCAGTGACCTTCTTGCTGTGAGGTGACAGTGCTAACCACTGTGCCGCGCCACAAAATATAAAAATTCTGTTATCATTTGCTCACCCTCCACTTGATCAAAACCCATTGGAGAACACACACGAAAATATGAAATAATAAAAAAAAATAAAAAAAAATTCAGAACATTAGAAACCAGTAGCCTTTGACTTCCATATAGTCCTTCTTTCCCTGCTGTGAGTGTTAATTGCTACTGGTTTCCAACATTCTTCAAACTAACTTCTTTTGTGTTTATCTGAAACAAAAAAAAAATCCCATAAAGTTTTGGCACCAATTGAGAGTGAGTAAATTGTCTGGATGAACATTTACAGCAAGAAGGTCGCTGGTTTGAGTCCTGGCTGGGCCAGTTGGCATTTGTGTGTGGAGTTTGCATGTTCTCCCCATGTTGGCGTGGGTTTCCTTCGGGTGCTCCAAAGACATGCGCTATAGGTGAATTGGGTAAACTAAATTACCTGTAGTGTATGAGTGTGTGTGTGAATGTGAGAGTGTATGGGTGTTTCCCAGTACTGGGTTGCAGCTGGAAGGGCATCCGCTGCGTAAAACATATGCTGGAATAATTGGCGGTTCATCCCGCTGTGGCGAACCCTGATAAATACGGGACTAAGCCGAAAGAAAATGAATGAATGAACTTGTTGACAGATTTTTTTTATAGCGTATACTTCAGTAGCATTTTATATCATCAACAGTATATAATCTGCAAGTACAGTTTCGAAGTGCACTACACCACAAGTGTAGATTGAATATTCAATAAAATGAAGCATACTTCTTTTCCACAAGGGCTCCAGATGTCTGACAGATGGCCTTCTGCTCTCCTGCCCCTGGAATGAGCGCTGCACATTTTCCTTAGTATTTCGTGAATTGCGATCCTCACACACACGGCCTGTCCTTCAGTTTTCAAATGGCACGAGGAGCGCGGGGCGGGAAAGGACACTTCCAGGAATGGTTTTGGCCCAGGCGCTGCTCCATTCCTCATGCGGAGAGACAAGCGTCGCTGTTCCTCCTGAAACCTCTTTGGATTTACGCTGCCAGTCCTGCCATCTTTCTTGCGTTAATCACCCCGGGCTGCGCTCGCCACTCACCGGAGGGGGCGATGGATGAGCCATTGGGGAAATGGAATGGAGAGTGGCCAGGCGTGACAGAGAGGAGATGAGGAGACGCTCGGGATGATAACCACCTCAACACACACACACACACACACACACACACACACACACACACACACACACACACACACACACACACACACACACACACACACACACACACACACACACTTCGCTTTAAAATATCCCACTCCTCAATATTTAGGGCAGATGACGAACAAGCATCTTAAATCACCATCACTGACTCGAAGTCCCGTCGAGGCCTAAAACAATCATTACTGTCATTTGCATGAGCCTTTTAATGGTGAGAAACTAGGGGTCCTAATGACAGAGGCAGATAAGCGATGTCTGGAGATGTGGGTCAAAGATGAAGAAGCATTAGAAGAATACAAGTGTAATATGGGTTAATTATTTTTCCGTCATCTTGTTTAATTACTACATTAGGGTGAGCATATTTTAGTTTGCAGAAAAAAAGACGCAAGGGTGGGTGAGGGGGTAAACAATGCTAAACAAAAAATTCAATTCATTCATTCATTCATTTTCCTTCAGCTTAGTCCCTTATTTATCAGGGGTCGCCACAGCGGAATGAACCGCCAACTATTCTGGCAAATGTTTTACGCAGCGGATGGACTTCCAGCCGCAACTCAGTACTGGGAAACACCCATACACTCTCACATTCACACACACACTCATACACTATGGCCAATTTTGCTTTTAAACTAAATTGGCCGTAGAGTATGAATGTGAACTTGCATTAAAGGCACAGTCCACAAAAAACAGCTACATAGTGTTTAGAGCAGAAAATTCCAACATTCTAAAAAGGTATAATAAATAATCTGATGGGTGTTTTGAGCTGAAACTTTACAGACACATTCTGGAGACACAAAAGACTTATCTTAAATCTGGAAAAAGGGGTAAAATAGGTGCCCTTTAAAATGTATATTTTTATTTGAAATATATTTATTTATGTGTAATACATTTGACTGCATTGTGTTTGTGACAACCCTAGCTGATAAAATGGCTATGTAACGTATATTATTTACCGTAAATGAGATGAACCAAAAAATTGCAGAAATTCAAATTATTATTTTTGAATTTACTCAAAATACAATAAAATAAAAGAAACATTATTATTTCCTGATAAAGCTGTAAGAACAAAACACAATACAACGTCTCTTAATTAGAGAGAGTCTATATCTGATGCCAATAATAATAATAGTAATAATAATAATAATAATAATAATAAACTAAACAAAGTGGTTAAATGTTGACCAATTAATTAGCCCAGCCGAGATATAATTTCACTATAACTGTTTCCATAGCTAGCTGACTAAAATCTTCACTGTGTGAATGTATGCCCACACACCATTCAAAGTTGCTGAAATCTGTTTTCGTCCAAACAAAAGCCCCTGGACACCAAAAGCATGTGTTTGCTTGAGAATCAAAATCAGAATGGAGCAGAAGATCTCATTTCCTCGAGGATTGTTCATAAGTGGCTCCAGATCAACATTTGTTAAAGAAAACACAGATGCTGTCTTTTTCGAATAAGTCCGCTCGATTAGCATTTATTTCAGCTTTTTTTTGATGAATAAATGCATGAGTAATGTTTCTGTATTTACCCTTGGATGATGGTTTGAATTATTTACAGTTTTGACCCCGAGGCAGATCCATCCATTATGTGTCAACATTTTGTTAATCATTGATGGGCTTCTGGAATGTGATCAAGGAATGACTAATCGCTAAATAAAACTAGCCGTTAGCGAAAGCGCGAATGTTCCACGTTTGTCTGATTGGATCAGGCCAGCAGAATAACACGTTTTTTTTAATTTATTTTTGTACATCTTCTGTCGGACGTTTCTTGCTGAGCCCCTTTTGTTTCTTCTTTAGTATGTTGTTTTATTTGCCAGATGCTTGGTGGCTAGCGGTGCTTTGGTGCCCAGCCAAAACATGGCTTTTAGGCTGTGTCACAGTCAGGATTTTTGGAGGATGTGACAGGATGTTGACAAGCGCTCGGCGAACGCTCCAAAAAGAAAATCTAATTACCATTATACGCAGCCAAAGTTCCGGCTTGCGCATGACTGCGGGGCCTATTAGCGGAAATTAAGGGAAAGCGATAGCGACAGTTCTCCCGATCGTGGGCTTTTAGTGGTTACACAGGCTTAGATTTGCCACAAGCATTCTTTCACACACTGCCACACACTTTCTCATGTAGGCATGGGCACATTTCACAATCCCTGCCAGTGCGGAGACTTTACTCGCTTGCATCACAACATGCTAAACATGCTAAACACACTTTGCTGAAGATACACTGTCACTCTGAGGGAACAACAACAACTGAATACCTCCACTGCTTTAAATATAGTCTGTTCCTGTTGTATGCAGTTAGAAGATTGAGAAGGACCAAGAGTCAGGAAATTAATATACTTGTATCCTTTATTCAAACAAATGTTGGTATAGATTTTCTAAACATACTGTGTGGTGTTGCTTGAGGAGTTTAAGACTTGTGTATGCTCTGTGTTTTGGTAGTTTAATTTGTGATAGAATGACTCCTAATCATGTACAAAGAAAGAACCGGTTAAATATTAAGAACTAATTATTTAGTACTCGATATATTCTGTAGAAGTTTGTTCTTTCCCTACAGTAAATAGAAACTTTGGGCTATTTTTTTTTTCAGGTTAACTATGTTTGTATGTACTGTATATGTAATAACTTTAACTGACAAAGTTATTAGTAATTAGTTATTGGCTAATTAAAGTTATTGGTAACTAATAAAGTTATAGTAGGCCTAACTAATAACCTTAAATTTTCAGATTTTGATTGTAGTGCATTAACGTGCCTTTTGTAAAACTGCTTTAAAACAATAATTATTATGAAAATCACTATACAAATAAAATTGAATCGAATTTAATTTTATTATTTAATGTCAGTTAATGTAATATAAATATATTTATATGGACATATATATGCATAAATGTATGCATTTCAACTATATAACTATATAGGTTTAAATGTAAAACATTTTTCTTTGAGATTTTTATTTATTTATAGTCATTAAATATAGTTTAAAGTTTTCAGCGAATAGAAATAGTACATTTTATTTAATCTCATTTTTTTATGTCAATTTTTAGTCAAGCTTTTACTATTTTCGAAGGAAAAAAGGGGAAAAAATAAATACATTTCTCCAAAAATGTAATAAAAAATAATAATTTCAATAAAATCTATCAAAATAAACAATTAATTTGACCTCAGTTTTAGATTTAGTGTAGTTTAACTTTTATTCATTTCTAGTAACTCAAGTGCTTCAACCTAAACTTATTTTAGCTAGTAAAAGAACAATATATAGTATAGTGAACCCCCTATAGCATAAATAACCATGCACTTATTCTGTAAAGCATAAGATGATGTTCTACCTAAAATAATTTTTGTGTTTATGACAAAGAAGGAAATGTGAATGGCACGAGTGACACAATTTGAAATGGAGGGACTGTACCTTTAACAGTCACTAGCCTATTGAAAGGGGTGGTTCTTTTTTCTCAAAAAAGTTACCTTTTTGCAGTTGTTCATCTCATTTTCTATTAAATTATGAGGTTCAAATACTGCATTTTAGTGACATTTTATGCACTAATATTTTCTGTATTAGCTTCTCGAATGGTGATCATAACCACACTTTTAGATGCAACAAAAATATTTCCTACAATTTTGTCAAAGTGCTCACCATACTATTTTACTACAAAGTGTTAATTTACATATGTGCATTTAAACTGTAAGTTATTACAGTTTTTAAAATAATGAGATTAGAATTTTAAATTAAATATTTTGAATAAAGAAATATGAAAAATACTTATTTTTAAAATACAAATTAATTATTCATCATTAAAAAAAAGAAGAAAAAATACTATTAAGCATCTGTTAAAACTTGTTTAAAAAAAAAAAACTGTAGCCTATAGGCAAATTAAAAACTGGCCATTTCTCAAATTAACAAATGGCTCATTTGCTCAGTCAGAATTTGTCCATTTGAATAATTTAAAATTAAATTTGTCTTTAAAGCCTTATTCTAACGGTTATTTTCACAATTTATGATGGCATACCGTCAACAATGGGACAAATGAGCTCATATAGGGGCCAAATTCTGGACTTTGTCAGTGGGGGGTGGGTCTTTTGAACCACCCAACCCCAGCTATGGGCCTGTTTAAGTGTTCAGAGTTTGGTGAGTGTTTTAGTTCAGTTTTCCACTCTCCCTATGGGCTGAATCTGTGTTCAGTTTAGCCTGCGTTCTGCTATCCTTTCATCAGATTACGTGACCTTATCACAACTCCCGTCGATGTCTTGTGTGTGTGTATGTGTTGTGGTGGGAGTATTGGCTGTCATACGTGCCCGTGGCCGTGTTCGAGACGCGCTGGTGCGCCGTGAGGAGTATTGTATTGCAGAGGAAGTGTGTTGGGCCGTGTGGCAGATGGTGGGTAACAAAATATCATTACATTTGTGCTGGGAGGCTGTGCTAGCAGCCAAATGATAATATAGAAGTCTGCAATGAGATTCTCTGACCCTGTTAGCTGGAATACACAACAGACCAAACATACAGTGTGCAGAGAACACAGTTATACATGGTGAGGGGGATTTTTTGGTCAAGTGCCAATGCACTGTTCCTTCATTTCCAGTCATATCCATACATTTTTTTTTATATATATATGACCATCTTTTTAACTTTCTGCTACTTGTCATTATTTCCTGCTGAACAAAATGTAATACGATCCATACAGAACCTCCCACACATTGACCAAACAAAATCAAATTTAAGCCTGGTACACAACTTTAGAAGGTACAGAGAAAAAATAATGATATATAAATTATATTTTAGAAATTATAAATTAAATGATATCTTTTTTT
>CAIGQV010019164.1:5392385-5411383 GCA_903798115.1 Danio jaintianensis
AGATAGATAGATAGATAGATAGATAGATAGATAGATAGATAGATAGATAGATAGATAGATAGATAGATAACATCAGACCGCTTTCTTAAGAAAAAAAGATAAAATTTCCCTCAGAGTAAAGCATGAAGCGATTTGTTTTTCCATCACCTGAACATAACGTGTTTCCACAAACAAGTATGTGTGCACGTGGGTATTAAATTAGGTTGATTTCCTCAGGCACATTTCCTAGGATGACTGCTAAAATCTAAAAATAAGCTGCATCCTTTTTCTGCAAGACTCCCTGCGTCTGAGATTTGACGTGCTCGAATGCGGCGTTTCAAAATCTGACGGAACTAAAGTGCGACTAAAAATAAATTGCCTTATTTTTCCGAAACGCGCAAACACCGGCTTATTGTGGCCACTCTTGCCCCTTTGATCACAGGGTCGAGCATTTCAGACGTGTGTATGTTTGTGTACGTGGCCTCGATTTGACCCGCTCTTGCAAGGACGCAAATGTGTCAAGTGTCCTCCACCATGTCTCATGCCAGCAGGAAAAAAAATGGAAGAAAGCAATGCTAGACGTTTCCAATGACTATCAGTCTTCCCGTACGCCGCTGTCGTGTTTTCCATGTTGTTGTTTTTTTTTTTTCTGCTTCCCTGTAATACATGAAGGTTTGTGCCAGGGGCAAGGTGTCGAGAACTGATTGCTTGTCGTTGTTTGTGTGCTTTTGTTTTTTTTCCAAGTCTTTCCTCCAGACGCCGGCTGTCAAAACCCCTGCCTGGCTGTTCTGGGATCAGATTGGTCTCTCCGCTTCCATTTGAGTCCATTATTACAGCATTCCCATCCAGCTGATATCATTGAAAATGTTAAATACAGCAAAATACAGCGTGTCTTTTTTGTTCACGTGAATTCGTGCCTCTCTCCGCCCTCTCAGCACAATGCCAGAATTTGTCACTGGGTGCCTCTTTATTTTTTGCTGATTTGCATATAAATGTGAATAATAGATTACATAGAGCACTTCTGCTGTAATGTTTATTCAATTAAATTAATTTTGTTTGAAACACCTCATGGGATAATTGAAATCTCCAGATTTCTTGTTAGTGAAATTGGCTCGGTCTTGATTGAGAAATGTGTGTCTGTGTTTATGTGGGGTACAGTGACTCTACATTGCCTAGGCAGCATCCTTTTAAGGCGGCATGCTAATTGAAATAAAGCTTAATGAGTTACTGATCTGGAATATTCCACACAGGCAGGAGCACCTTGTGCCACTTTAAAGTCTGTGTGAAATCCAAATTTACAATGTTAATATTGCAAGCTCACATTGTTATTCTGAAGGTGAATCATTAATCTGTGCAAGTTAATCCGCTGAATTTTGATTATTATTATTTTTTTATTTTGGTAATCATCAATTTAAAGTCTGACTTTGCTTCTGGCTTTGGAGTGGCAGTTCTTTTGTCTTCCATAGAAACTGTATATTAATATGCATAACCACATACCTCTTATCATTAGTTTACTATGAGAGAATAATGCACAAAAAGAAAGCCCCGCCCCCTACTCAATATTCCATTTCAGTTAGAAGTACATCAACGTACTGAAATAAAACTATCTGAAATAAAACATCAAGTTCACGTCAATTTTAATAGCAGAATACTCGACTCAGTTGATTCCAGAGGAGTTATGCTAAGTATGTTGCTAAGTGCATAAGTAAAAGCAAGCAATTTCAATTGGTAGCCATCTTGGAAAATGCTAATTTAGAAGGCTGCATCATATATTTGACAACAGCATTCTAATCTCATTAGTTAGTGATCTAGAATGTTCTACATAGTCATCAACACATAGCACAGTTGATTCAACTTGACTTTACTTCAATTAGCAGTTTGAGTTGGACATTAGCATGCTGCTAAGCTGATGATGCTACAGCAAAGTCCTTTTAAGGCAAGTCAGTTCTCTTAACAGCCATTTTGGAAACATGTTTTCATTGCATGTAGCTAAAGAAAATAGAAAATTATCAAAACTCTTTGGTCATTTTTTTTTGAGCTAGTTGCTAATAGTCTAATCTGATTCAATGATCTATGCTAAGCTAAGCTAAGTGCTCTCGCCAGACCCGGAGATTGGCTGAATGGATTAAAAAATGGTAAAACTCAATTGTTTAACTTTAGGGGACTTAAAAAAAGATAAGTATTTCTGTGTCGTTTATCATGCAAAAAACGTTTTATTTCCAAGCTGGTTCAGCTAATGTGCTAGCGATATCACATGATTGGTTCTGTTGCCTGAAAGGAAAGATGCTATTTCTACCATAATGAGTGATATTATTGTTTGAATTCAGTTTCGACCTCCTATACTGTCTCTTGTGACCCTCAGTATAGTATAGTATTTCATAGAACACACAAATGCTGGTAAAAAGAGCTGTATCACCAAGCTCTTAACAGTGCACTTTGTCTTTTGTGCCTATGGATGGATAATGTGTGGACCAGCACATAGCCAGCAAACCTTTTTTTACAGCAGAGAAGGTGAGGGTAGGGGTTCAAGAAATGACAGCACCCACTGTGTTAATTTCTTTTGAACGGATGGTTGTAGATTTATGTGCTTTGGCAAAATAATATTTAAGTAAAAACATTTCTGAAAGCACACAGGTAATGCACACCAAAATTACCCCACGACACTGAACACTAACATGCAAATTATTCATTCAAACATGGAGCTGACAGCAAGGACCTGTCGTGGTTGTGGCTCTGTTTTCAGTTGCTATAACCAGGTGCAAACAAATCTTTATTTACTGAATTCGATTAACCTACCTGAGGAAAGACGGCGGTGTGCTTGATGGATAAAGCTTATTTTGTGCGGGATCAAAAGTCAGCCTTTGCCAAAGCCTTGTGGTAAATTGTTTGTTGTTGTTATTACTGTTGTCTTGGTTGTAGTACTGTTTGAGATATAAATTGGAATGGAAAAAGCCAAATGATCAAATTGTTGATTAAAATGGGAGTGAATTAGATTGACAAGTTTCTGCTTTGAAACAAATGTCAGTTTGAAAGATCAGAGTGATGACATAACTTGAATACAGAGATAAAGATGCTGTCTGTAGTACAAAGATAATTGTAATGTAATGTAATGTGTATTTATATAGTGCATTTATTGCGCATGGCCATACACCTAAAGCCCTTCACAGTCATGAGGGGGGGGGGTCGCTCCACACCACCACCAGTGTGCAGCATCCACTTGGGTGATGCAATGGCAGCCACAGGACAATGGTATAGGGGGCCCACACCAGCTATAGGGGGAGTGGAGAGACGATAGAACCGAGCCGATTCGGTGTATGGGGATAATTGGGTAAGGGCCGATTGAGGGAATTTGGCCAGAACACCAGGGTTACACCCCTACTCTTTTACGAGAAGTGCCATGGGATTTTTAATGATCACAGAGAGTCAGGACCTCGGTTTAACATCTCAAAAGAAAGATGTAACTCACTGACAGTATAGTGTCCCCTTCACTATGCTGGGGCATTAGGACTCACACAGACTGCAGGTTGAGTAACCTAATTTAACCTAATTTTCCTATGTGGTCTTTCATTCCTGTACTGACCAGGCTCAGCCCTGCTTACCTTCAGTGAGTAACCGGTCTTGGACTACAGGGTAATATGGCTGTGGCCATAGTACAAAGATAATTATTTATTGCGTGTTAGCTATCTTAAAGGGATAGTTCACTCAAAGCAGAAAATTCTGTCATCATTTACTCGCCCTTCACTTGTTTGAAACCTATTTGACTTTCTTTATGCTGTTGAGCACAAAATAATCTAATTTGAAGAAAGCAGAAAACCTGTAACCATTGACTTATTTGTTTTTTCCTACAATGGAATGTTCATTGTTCAGCTTTTTCAAAATATCTTATTTAGTGTTCAACAGAAAAAAAAAAACTCATTAATGTTTGGTATCCGTTTAACCTGGACGATTCATTTTGTGATTTCACTTGGGCCAAGCTATTGGATAATGTTAACCAATCACCAAATAGCTATTAAGATACTATTTCAGGAAACTAATTTGCTCCATTTCCCAGTACTGGGTTGCAGCTGGAAGGGCATCCGCTGCGTAAAACATATGCTGAATAAGTTGGCGGTTCATTCCGCTGTGGCGACCCCAGATTAATAAAGGGACTAAGCCAAAGGAAAATTTTATTAAATGAAATTTGCTCCATTCAAGTAACAGCAACTTTACACAATCGAGTCTATTCCTGATTGATAGAGTCAAGCCCAGCCCAACACTTTTCACAAATATACATTTTTGTATTAAGGAGATAAAGCATATTACAAATCCACACGGTTTTAAGCACTTTGGCTGTGAAATGGCCTTTTATGGCTCTAATGAACGAAAGGTCTGAAGCAGGTACTCAACTTTAAGTGGAAACGCAGTCTCATGGTGTGGAAGGCCAAGAATAGTTGCAAGATTAACACCCCTCACCACCCCCTCATCTACTTCGCAAATATAGTCCCCAGACTCTATTTAACTCCGTTCGACTCACACGGAAATGACATAATGTTCTTTAGATGTATGAGCAGTTCTCGGGGACATCCAGAAATCAGCCTATTCGCTTGAACTTTTGCTCACCTCCCCTTCACTTAAATTACCCTCAAAACACTGTGAACCTCAACACCGTGTGCCGCTTAAAAATGAAGCATTGGGCAAGAAAGGATAGATACATGAAGGCAAGGTAGACAGGTGTCCGTATTAAATCTTCATGGTACAGTAAGCTGACTCAAAATGATCTCTGCTTAAGGTAGCATATCTGTGCTTAATTTGATTACGGCTATTGGAATAAACAAGGCAAAATAATGGCTTCGTGCCCGGCTTGTTGGGATGAGCAGTAAATAAGACGAGAAGTGTTATATCAACTGAATGTTGCATGCTTAGAAGAAACTTGCAGATGTTTGGACGATAAAGTCATAGCCAATATGTCAGGAGAGAACATTGATGCTGTCTGAATATAGTCTGTATGAACTGTATGCTGTATGAACTCAGTCTCAGGCTTTTTTCCACCTGGTATCAATGTGTATTTTTGCCGGCATGGTGGCTCAGTGGTTAGCACTGTCACCTCACAGCAAGAAGGTTGCTGGTTCGAGTCCCGGCTGGGGCAGTTGACATGTTCACATGGGTTTCCTCCGGGTGTTCTGGTTTCCCCCACAGTCCAAAGACATGCAGTATAAGTAAACTGGGTAATCAAAATTGGCCATAGTGTGTGAATGTGAGAGTGTATGGGTGTTTCCCAGTACTGGGTTGTGTTTGGAAGGGCATCAACTGCGTAAAACATATGCTGGAATAGTTGGAAGTTCATTCTGCTGTGGCGACCCCTGATAAATAGGGGATTAAGCTGAAGGAAAATGAATGAATGAAATGTTAGGATACTAACTCTGAAATATGTGGCCCAGAACAGCAAGTGAAACTTGGTTGTTGAAAAGGTAAATATAAATGGCATATAATTCAAATCATTACACAGGGAACAAATAAAGAAGAGAAAATAAAGGCTGCTAGTGTACAGTATAACCACATCACATATATCATGGAGAATTGCTATACTATAAACACTAAACTACTTTAAACAACAATTCTGAAGATATACCACATTTATGCTTGGTTATTATAAACATGGTTCTACACATTTAGTTTATACAGAAATATTTTGTGCTTGTGGTTTGATGCAATAATTAAAATGAACTTAGTTTTCTCAGTTACACAAATTTATTGCACTTGCTTATGCAACACTATATGAACATAATTTGTATACTTTTACCAAAATCTGTTCTTTGTTCCGAATCAGTTTCCACTATACACCAATTTATTGTACCAGTGCTTTGCTATCAGTTTGGTAGCATGGCTTTATGCAGAACAATCAATGACAATGTTTTTACAAATAATTTTGACAAATTAGGTCTGCTCTAGGGGGCGGCACAGTGGCGCAGTGGGTAGCACTGTCACCTCACAGCAAGAAGGTCGCTGGTTCGAGCCCCGGCTGGGTCAGTTGGCATTTCTGTGTGGAGTTTGCATGTTCTTCCCGTGTTCGCGTGGGTTTCCTCTGGGTGCTCCGGTTTCCCCCAAAAGTCCAAAGACCCACCTCATAAAAAATAGATGTTACGAAACACCAATATGGTATGACTAAATATCAACTTCGATATAAAATGGCCCTGGGAGTACGTAAGTAAGTAAGTTCTGCTCTAGAACCAATTAAATGGTTTGCTTTGTATGGTTCTACAGCAGGGGTGCCCAAACTCGATCCTGGAGGGCCGAAGTTAAGTTCCAACCCCAATCAGACCCACCTGGGCTAGCTAACCAAGCTCTTACTAGGCTCTTACTAAAATCAACAGGACACTGGCCCTCCAGGACCGAGTTTGGGCACCTCTGTTCTATAGTCTATGTACACAAAAATAATAATAATATATTACTATTATAAATAATACATTTCATAAATTTTTATGCTCATGTGTTCAAGCATCAGCTTATGTCCTTAAGTCCAAAAATAACAAAGAATCTGCTTATTTTTGTGATTATGATTTTGTTTGCATATGTTATGAATATAGTGTATACATGGGAATAACTTGCACAAATTTGGTCTGCTTGTGAATTGTTACAGCAATTTAAATGGTGGTTTTACAAACTATTTACAAAGACATTTGTTTTGCTTGTGCTTTATGAATGAGGACTATATATAGAATAGTGCAACAGTTCTTTAAAGGATGGGGAAAACAATGTATGCACCATTTACTCAACCTCAAGTAGTTCCAAACCTTTACGAGTTGCTTTATTCTGTTGAACACAAAATATATTTTGAAAATGTTAGAAACCTGTTTCAATTGACTTCCATAGTAGGAAAAACAAATACTGTGGAAGACAATGGTTACTGGTTTCCAGCAATTTTAAAAATTTACTTATTTTGTGATAAACAACAGAAAAGTTCAATTCAAACAAGTTTATGACAACTGAAGGGTGAATAAATAATGACAGAATGTACTATCCCTTTAAGAATCAAGACTAGAAAGAAGCTTATCTGAGCAAAGTAGGGCAAGTTTGACCTTTGTTGTGTTGTAGAGTCTTAAAAGAATATTTAGAGACTTGTCTAACATCGCTAGGTAACAGTGTAAGTGGATAAAGATGGAATGCATATGGCCGAGTGGGAGAGGAAAGAAAAAAGTCCCGTGCTGAGAGACTAGCGTTGAAGCTCCAGCCTGTTTGCTGTAATAAGTCCCTGTGCTGTTTGTGATCTGCTCTACTTGTTAGCTGTTGTCAGTGGTAGTGCTCAACAGGACCGCCTGCAGCTGTGCTTTCTGAACGCAGCTCGCCATGTGTGTCTTCAACACAGCGCTCAGGTGGGTCGGGAGCCCTGGGCTTCTCTGGAGATCAGGGGTAGGAGGCGTGCGGATGCAGGGGATGGAAAACACAGATTGAAAGAGATCAAGGAAAAAAAGGCACCGGAGGGTGTCTTGAGAGCTAGAGGACTGTGGGATGAGAATGGATATGTGGTGGAGATTGCCAGGTCGGTAGTCTGTAGGAACACAAGGTTAACAGAGGATTGAATGGCAGGAATATAACGTATGAGAGGTAAAGAAAGATGACTGCCTTTTTTTCAGTTGTGTCAGGGGACTGATCGCAATTTGTATTGTCATTTAAATCCTGCTCCTATTTGTTGCATCGCCAAACACACATGCTTTCAGATCAGAGACGAAGTGAATGTGGGTCATTCTGACAGTGGCAATTATCAAAACAACAGAATTAGTGCTGCTGTAATACAATGGTCTTGAAATTTGATTAAGAGGACAACTTATGGCTTGTTTTCACTGAGCCGTTTGGTTTAGTATAGTACAGTACGGTATGTTTTTATCTCTGTTTCCACTGTCAGAACAGCGAAACGTACTATACCACATTTTGGGACTCTTTAGTTAGGGTACCTAGCACATCAGGTACGACAAGGGTGGAGGTAAACTTGCAACTTACGCTGATTGGTTTAAAGGGAATTATCATTTGCACATGCAACAAGCCAGGGGAGCAACAACACAGGAAGCAGAATTTTTATAAACACAGCTGGAACACGACACTGTAATAATACAATGACAAAGTGCAGCAATTAGTCGACCCGAGCTCAAACAAAGTTTGCCGATTTCTTGTGACTAACATCAAGACGAACGAACAGGATCTGCTGTATGTCCTCCATTGTTGTTGATTGGACTTTCATGTCACATTTAAGTGTGTGGAAAGTGCAAGAGGTGGTGTGTCCTCTCCTTAATTGGGTGCGCTTGCTGTACTTCTACACTTGAAATAATGAAGTTGAATGCAAAAGACATGATATGTAAATGACCTGTATGGCTTTTTTTTTTTACTGTGAATGACATTGATCACTACGTCTGCCTTACACTATGCATATACCAAGTAATGGTACCATTAGCATTGGAAGTGGGAACTGAGAGAGCGTGTCTAAGCCATTCCAGAGTTTAGGAGCCATATATGAGAAGGCTCGACCTCCTTTAGTGGACTTTGCTATTCTGGGTACTACCAGAAGGTTGGTTAGACATACAGAAATTTTATTATTTAAAGCGTTATGGGTACGAAACAATATTTTAGTTGCCCTGTGTCTCACTTGGTTGTCTAATGATGGCATCATTTCCCAATGTTTCCCAGCAACTTTGCTCTAAAAGATGCCCAGTGTATCATGAACGTTACGCTTCAGACTGCAACATGATCCAATCCTCCTTCTTTCCCCCCGGTAATTAGTTGTGGTGCTTACTTTTAGAAAAAGTTCTTAACTCTGGAACTTGCTGTGTCCTTGAACCAGAGTCCCCGTGAATGAGGTTTCACCCATGTTTTGTTTACCTTTGCTGCATTTAGCTAACAAACGCTCATTATTACTGATCTAATGCTCAATAAGCACCGTAGGGGTTCACTTCATTAGAGCAATATGCCCCTCATCTGTTTCCCCCTCCCCTCTTCATCCTCCGTTCACTTAACTTTACTGTTTCGTTTCCCCTTCCTCCTTCCCCTTCCTTTATTCACCTCCACCCCTCCACTTTCCTCTCCATTCATCTCGAGTCTCTTTTGCTTTGTTGTTATTTTTGGTAAAAGCTCCGTGATCGTTTCGGCACCCCTACGGCACTTCTCCTCTTCCATCTTTCGCTCCTTCCCTTCCACATCTTCCCCCTCACATCTAACCCTGCGCTCTCTTGGTCTCTCTGCTAATTGACATGGTAAGGGTTCAGGGGGATTCTGAGGCCAATGCTGTGCTGTTTGCGAGCTGTTTTGTACCAGAGGCAGATAGAACGCGGCGATGTGCGAACAGCATGTGCTGCCATAAATTGGGCGTCCCATGTGACTCGGTAGGTGCAGTTAGCGAGCGCGCTGAAAGCGATGCTCGGAGCGGGAAATACTTCAAATGACCTTAGAGCTACACTGAGCCCAAATAACAAGACTGAAGGTGCAGTAGGGACAGGATAAGCACTCCAAATCACAGCAGAAGACTTTCTGCTGCTTTGGCACACTTGTCTTGACACATTGAGGCCTGGTGCTTGTATTGGTGACACAGGTCTTAGTCTGTCCTGTAGGGATGGGCGATATATTATTATTTGCAATATAACAGTAAAAATTCTGCTAACCGTAAAAACCTAGAATTATGGTAATAACAACATTAAAACCTTCAAACAGTCTGTGCAATGATTTCTTACAGTAGCACTTAATGAGTTTGTTTACAAAGATTTACTGACATTTTTCTTCAAATTAATTTCATAAAATCAGTTGAGTGTTTGAAATCACTCCTTTTTGTGACCAGACATGGTTTCATATCACAGAATGAGAAAGAGATCAATGATAAAGGCTAGGTTAGCATTGCATTATAAGTATGTGTTATGTTTATAAAATACCCACGAGGGTTTGGAGAACAGATAGTATCCAGATAGCTGATGTCTTTTCTTTGGTAATCTATTTGTGGAGTTTATGCATGAGGTTTCCCCCCTAGTGTCCTGTATGAATGAAACTATTTTAGGTCTTGAACTCTGCTCCTGGAGACCCACTGTCCTGCAAAGATTATTTCTAACCTGCTTCAGCACATCTTTTTATATATTATTTATTACCCTGAAAAGCTTGATTACCTGCTTCAGTGTGTTTGATTATGGTTGAGCTCTGTTGGATAGTACGCATCCAGTAGAGCAAAGATCTATCTACCTATTTCTTTCTTTTATTTATTTATTTATTTATTTATTTATTTTTGAACAAACTCAATGATAAAACAATAATAATAATAATAATAAAACAATAATAAATGTGAAATATAAAATAAATATGAACATTTGTCCCATTGAGGGATTAATTCATGTGGATTTTGGCAGAAAGATTTCTATTACTATTGGCACTAGTGTTATTAGCGTACATTGCTATAGCATAAACAGCATAAACAACCTAAAGTGCTTTGAGTGAAATTAAAATGTTTTTGCTACAGAGAGTTGTTTTTATTCATTTGAATGGAAAAGCAATTCACCCAAGACCACTTTAATGAGCCGCATCGTCTTGTTTTCTGTAAAGATTAGTGGTTTTCTCAACCTGATGTTCTCTTCCTAATAGATATTTATTGTTTTATATCAGACCGCAGCTGTGGATTGCGATCCATATTTTGTTTACGGAGGTTGAGCCTTGGTCACTGAAACATGTAAGCTGCCTTTTCTTGTTCCACGGGGAGAAATTAAACTATACCGAGCTTAATCTGTGATGACTAGCCTTCTATTGATTTCCGTGAAAATGTTTTCGCTGTTGAATGAAAGCACCAAGGTAAAGTATATCATTTACACAATGCCAATTCAACTTCTTGCAATCGATTCCAGCTTGAATTTAACTTTCAGATTGCACCGAGCCCATTATAAAGCAATAACTCTGCTGTCCATAAATAGAGGCAGCGGCGCTGGGTATCTGAATGCTGCTTTATTGGAAAGGTCCATTAGGCCCTTTTTTACATGAGGGAGGATTTACTGTAATATTTCTGTTTGGTCATCGCCGATGGAAAGAGAATGCAAGGCACACTACCCCTCCATCATGGCGGTAAATTCATCATTCTTCTCGTTTTGCCGCTATCTAATAGCTTTCTCAAGGATGTGTGTACAGCTTGAATGAAATATGGTTGTGCGTCAGTCTATTTGAATTGAAATGAGATGTCTCTACTTCTCCCTGTCATTTAGTGGAGCTAAAATGGAGGACTGACATAAATCAAAAGATTTTTAAGGACGTTGCCGGGCCACTTAAAATGAAAGAATGAATATAAATGAATAGGCTTGGAAATGTAGGCTTGAAATAAAAAAAGCTGAACCAACAGAATAAGTTGATACGTTTAAGCATTTTAGTTGAAAGCAAAATGAAATCCTACACTCGCATTTGCAAGAGCGAGTGAACCATCTCCTACAGTAACAGAAAATGACAGTTTGATGTACAGTACATGGGCCAAAAAAAAATAATAATAATAATAAAGACACTTTTGAACGCTTAAATAACAATAGATAATGCAAAAAACAGTTAGATATGAAAATATCCTATTAAATGTTTTTTTTTTTTGCAAGAAAACATGATAAATATTTTAATTTTTAATCAGTTTGGAAATTGGACTTTTTTTTATATGTTCTCCATTCAGTCAGCTATTGTGACATTAATAAAACTTCATTACAGAGTCAGTCCCTGTTGGTGTGAAAATATTTGAAATAGTTTAATGTAAAATTGTCTTTTTGTATTTGCCATGTACATACAGTTGAAGTCAAAATTATTAGCCCTCCTGAATAATAGCCCCCTGTATATTGTTTTCCTCAATTTCTGTTTAACGGAAAGAAGATTTTTTCAACACATTTCTAAACATAATAGTTTTAATAACTAATTTCTAATAACTGATTTCTTTTATCTTTGCCATGATGACAGCACATAATATTTCACTAGATATTTTTCAAGACACTAGTATTCAGCTTAAAGTGACATTTAAAGGTTTAACTAGGTTAATTAGGCAAGTTAGGGTAATTAGGCAAGTCATTGTATAGCAGTGGTTTGTTCTGTAGATAATTGAAAAAAATATATTGCTTAAGGAGGCTAATAATATTGACCTTAATTTTTTTTCTTCTTTTTTATTAAAAGCTGCTTTTATTCTAGCCGAAATAAAACAAATAAGACTTTCTCCAGAAGAAAAAAATATTATCAGACATACTGTGACAAATTCCATGCTCTGTTAAACATCATTTGGGAAACATTTGAAAAAGATTTATATATATTTTTTTTCAAATTTTACATTTACATTTTGTCACTTAGCAGACATTTAAAATTGGGAAGGAATCAAACGATTCATCATAAAGCGGCAAAGAAACTCAAAGAGTTTGTGACAAGTGAGTGAGTAAATAATTACAGGAATTTCAGTTTTGGGTGAAGTATCTATGTAGATGTTGATGTAATTTCTCTGGCATTCTCATCGTGCCTAGAAGATGCTTTAAAGACGTTTGAGCGTTTGCAATTGCTGGTCCTAAACTTTGGAACACTCTATCGCTTCATATTACACAAATCCCCATCTATTTCTGTGTTTCTATGTCTGCTTTAAAGAACTGACTATTTTCTCTTGCTTTTAATAATCCTTGATTATTGTTTTTGTGAAGAAAACCTCAAAACATTATGTAATTCTGAGTATGCCTCACACAAGTGAGTGGGCTAGACTAACCACCTGAAGAAAGCACACTCATTTATTTCTCTGACATTTTAACCGACACTTGCACCAGTTTTTGCACATTTGCACCAGACACTTTCTTAAAATCACTCCATATCTCTAAATTAATGAAGTGTGTGGCTTGACAAACCACCTGTAGTAACACTCTTCTCTCTATAGTATACTTAATTCTCTGAGCACTTATGCTGTGTTCACACCTTATGCGGCATGCGCAAATAAATCATGCTATTCGTGCATAAATATACGCGTTAACATTTTGAGTTTACTCGCTTCATTCACGTGTCAAATTTGCTTCATTCGCGCTTCAAATTCACTTCACAATAGACACAGATTCACGTCATGGGCAGGTGCCTCTAGCTTCGTTGCTAAATGGCTAACATGTATTTTATTAATATAGTAGCTGTGCTTTATATGCTTTAGAAATGCTGAAAAACAGCGTAGATTCGTTCGGCGCTGTGTCTGAGTCCACTAGATCCTGATTTCAGAGGTCCACTCAGCTCTGAGAGTTCATCAACTCCTCCAGAAACTGTACCTGGATGATGGAAGCTTTCAGCGCTGCTTCAAACTGAGCCAAGCCCAGTTTGATGACCTGTTGTCCGGTGTCGGCAAGAGGATTTCCCCTCGGGACACCAACAACAGGCACTACGTCATAATCACGCCCCTACAAGAGCAAGCTCCTGATTAGTTAACCCGGCGCGAATGTCCGCTGAAAGTCCACTCAAGTCGCTTTGGACAAAAGCATCTGCTAAATGATCAAATGTAAATTATTGGTTCTATTATTGATTAATCTAATAGTCTTGTTTACTTTTATCTTTTAATTTCTTACCTCATCTTCTAATCTTTCTTTGACTACTCCTATGTACAGCACTTTGGTCAACTATGGTTGTTTTTAAATGTGCGTTACACACAAATATCGTAATTTATCATATCCTTTTAACAATGTTAAATGGCTCATATCAAGATGCTAATATAATTTGATCACATTGTTTTGCCAGTGAATGCTTTTTCTTGGAGTGTGTGGGTTTTGGAGAGCTCGTGGGATGGAAATTGTTGACCCAGTTTGTTAAGTTTTTGTTAATTTAATTTTTTGCTAAAGGTACTGGAAATGCATCTGTTGATGCAAGTGTGACTTAATTTTTTATTGTTATTATTTATTGTTCAAAAATGGCAATGTTCAACATTCACTGTAGTATTTAAGTGGTGTACCATAAGAATACTATGGTAGTAGAATCACTGGACATATAAATATATGTGATAATCAGTGTAACCATTGTCATGGTATATCAAAGAATAATGTTATTACCATCTGCTGATATCAGCACTGTAAAATCCTGTCATCCTTCCACCCAGCTCTCTCGGTGCCTCTAATACATCACTTCCTGTCTTTGATGTCTCTGGGAAGCACAATTTTGCATGTTGCCATGAGCTTTGCTGTCATCTTACGATTTCAAATTGAATTTTACCCAGCAGCACATAAGGGGTGAAAAGCAGTCCCTCTCCTTCCCTCTCTCTGTACATCCTCTCTCTCACACACACACTGGAACACACACCACCCGCTTTACAGCTCTGAATTGTTGATGCACTGTTTATACTCTTTAATCAGTTCAAATTTGTCACTCCAAATGCCAGCGTTATTCCTTATACTCGCAAGAATATGAAGTGTCGCATAAGAAAACATACTCATTAGCCGAGAGCGAGTGAGCTAAGAACAGGGATTGCTTTCACCTCCTCTTTCTCCTTCCCTCCAAAGTGGTTTAAGTGTATTTTTAATGGGATGCCGAATTGAGAGCTTTACCGCTGATGCTTTTTCCCGAGCTTTGCCGCCTCCACTCCCATTTCATAGGTGTATAATTAGATTTGGTAGTCCAATGAGAAATACATTTCACAGGTATGTTTTATCAGCTGCAAATACGTTTCGCTGGTTCTCCTCATTTATTAGTTGGATTCACTTCAGCACACCGGCGTCTTATCGGAAATTGCTTTGGAGTCGCTAACTCTGGGCATTTTACTTACAAATGTCTAATTGTGGGAATTTATTTTCGCTTGTGTGCAGCCAGGTCGCAGCGTTTAGCGATATGCTATGCTATGCTACGCTACGTTGATCTACGCTACATGTGGTGCGTTTGTTCCTACAGTAACTCCAATTTTAATATCTGCCCTGTTTTCATATGCTCAATACGAAATTCAGCAGGTTTTGAGATCTGCATTTTTACTCCACTTCTCATTATGTTTGAATAAATTGAGGTATTTTATTGAGTAACCCCTGTTTTTTTTTTTAGCATAACCTCTTTAAGCCAAAATGAATTTTACCTGCAGAATGAGAAACTGCAGGTACCGCTGAAGACCATTTTGATGAAAACCTGGAGGTCTGACTCACTAATTGGCCTCATTTTCTTCGCAATCATAATCCACAGGGTGGCTGATAGTGTAAGACTCATACTTTGTGAAACAGATGTGGTTGGATAAAAGCCTCTTTTTATTTTAGCTCTTTAGGGAACAAAGTGTGCTTTTAATGCTGTTTAAATGTACAGTCAAAATGAAAAGTGCCTTAATACTCATAACATGTCTTTGTATATGTAAAAACTTGGTTCGCTACTAGTACAACTTTATAATTTGACTGATATTACCTAGGGCACAAAGCTGAATGAGCTTATTTTAGCTAAATGGACATTTAGCCATTATTTTAGGATAGTGTTTAAGGTAATATAGCTTTTTAATGCATTCAGGCAGGCTAATGTTAATGTAATAATGGTTAATAGCTTGCTGATATATGTTACAATATATAGCACAAGTGAAATGTTCGTTGAATTGTTGATACTTTTCTGTTCTTATCTTCAATAAAAGCATTGAAGATAAAAAAAAATTGTTTAAACATTCAATCAGAGATGGTGTAATGAAAAATTTGCCCTCACAAATAATAATAATAATAATAATAATAATAATGGCGACGCGGTGGCGCAGTGGGTAGCACGTTCGCCTCACAGCAAGAAGGTCGCTGGTTCGAGCCTCGGCTGGGTCAGTTGGCATTTCTGTGTGGAGTTTGCATGTTCTCCCCGTGTTCGCGTGGGTTTCCTCCGGGTGCTCCGGTTTCCCCCACAAGTCCAAAAACATGTAGTATAGGTGAATTGGGTAAGCTAAAAAAAAAAAATGTCCGTAGTGTATGTGTGTGAATGAGAGTGTATGAATGTTTCCCAGTGATGGGTTGCAGCTGGAAGGGCATCCGCTGCGTAAAACATATGCTGGATAAGTTGGCGGTTCATCCCGCTGTGGCGACCCCAGATTAATAAAGGGACTAAGCCGAAAAGAAAATGAATGAATGAATGAAAAATCATGACAACAAATTCTTGTTACTTCAATTTTAACCCTTTTAAAGTTTAACTTAATGTTTTTAGCCAGTTTGACTGATGCAAGTTGAGATGACTGAAAAAATTTGGTTCAACTAAAAAAATTTAAGCAGCAATATACATTTTATTCTATAGTGTAGTGCTTTGAAGGGAACCCGAAGGATGACAGATGCTTTAAAAACGAAAGCGTCCTTCATACAGTCCTATTCTTTTGTCTTCCTGTGCATTTAGCTTGATCATTATAATGCATGCAGGAATTTGACTCCTCCCCCTTCCTGTCTCCACCCATTTCCTGCAGCTCCACAATTTCAGCACAAAGTGAAAGTGTAGTGAACTTTATATTTGGAAGTGCCACATTGAGTGATTATGAAGCGGTTCCACACAGCTAAATAAGCACGATTCAGAAAGTGTGTGTGTGATGAATGTAGGTGCGTAATCTACTGAGGCTGCAATCCGCAGGCCCTTGGTGACACACACCGTCCACTATATTCATCATATTGAAAAAAAAAGTATATTCACACACACACACACACACACACACACACACACACACACACACACACACACACACACGCTCATGCACACACACACACACACACACACACACACACACACACACACACACACACACACACACACACACACACAACAGAAAGGTTAATTATAATAAAAACAGTAATAGTGCAGTAAATTGTACAAAATCTGCATTGAAATATGTCTGATACTCATATTTGACCAAAAGTAAATAGTTTTCCTGCTGGCGCCATTTATTTTGGCTGTGGTATATTCCAAACTATCTAAAAATGTCTAGTAAGTAGAGTTTCCAAGTAAGATCAACTGGAGTAGATAGATCCAGCCATAGTTTCAGGATCATTTCCCATTAAGTACTTACATTTTTAAATGTTTTGAATTAGAGGGACATGGGATGTGACCCTGTAAACCAGCTTAATAGAGTACAAGTCATGGCCATGTCATAATACAACTTGTACACACATACACACACATGTTGGAATTGGTGGTTTACAGGGACTGTCTATAGACCTAATTTGTTTTATACAGTAAAAAGCGCTAAAATTAAATGTCAAAGTACCCCGTTGAGTATGATTTTGAAGCATCGTTGAATTACAAGGACACCAGGCATGTCCTTGTAAACCACTGTGATAAAGTACAACTGTGTCATACCCATGTCATTATACAGCTTGGTGTGCCTGTAAACCACATAAACCTGCACACACATAGACACACATATATTAATTTACAAGGACTCTCCATAGGCATAATGTATTTTATACAATAAAGACTGCTTATTTTATGGCCCTACCTAAACTAAACCTTTACAGGAAGCTTATGGTAAAATTAAATGCCAAAATACCCCGTTAAGTATGATTTTGAAGCATTATTGAATTACAAGGACATCAGGTATGGTTATGGTTATTGTAGACCACTGTGATAGAATACAACTATATCATACCAATCTCAACATTGTGTCCCTAAACCACATAAACTTGTACACATTACAAGGACATCACACATGTCCTCATAAACCCCTAATAGAGTACAAATATGCCATACCCATGTCATAATACAAAAAACTGTCCTTGTAAACCACCAAAACCAGTACACACTCATTTCACACACGTAAAATTATGAAAACAAATGACAATTTTGCAAAAGCAACCCACAGCAAAGTTGTAGAAAGTCCATGGGAAACTGCCGAAATGAATGATGCGTACAATTGTGTGTGTGTGTGTGTGTGCATGGTCGATCACCCGGATTGTTCTGGTTGGCAGTGTTTTGTTTGGTTTAAAAGCTTTGCAGCCACCAGATGGTTTTCCCGCCATGAAGCAGTGGGTCTGTCATTAGCCACTGGCAGGGGGGAAGAGCTGGTTGTTTGCATTGGGCCAGCGCTGAGCTGTGTGTGTGTGTGTGTTTATAGAATAGGGGTCTCATCACCTCATGTGGGTGTTAATCGAATTTCCACGTTCACGAATATCATGTCCAACACGTCGCCACGTCCAACCGTGGTGAGACTACACTGTGGAAATCTTGACGTCGACTAGCCTCCCCATTCATAGCCTTCGCTCTTGTTTTTCCACACTACCAACAGTAATTTCATATGTGTAGCCGTCTTAATCCTGTCTGCGCCCGTGAATTGAACATCCAGTGTAGAGGTGCGTTGCCAAAACGATTTCTATGAAGTTGGGAGGAGTGTTTTAGCTATTTTAGCAAATAAGTAGCCATGTACAGAGTTGAAAATGGTCACTTTGACAACTTGGACTGCGTCTTAAGGACTTGATTTGGAATCTTAAGTGGTTTTCAAAGTGTTACTGAATACAGGTATGTAGACATACTGTTTTTTTATGACACCTCCCTCCCTTAAAGAACATCATAAAGTTCTGAAACATGTAAAGGGAGAGTACATGATGTCAGAATTGTCATTTTTGGCCAAACTATCCCTTTATGTGGTCCAGGGTCACAAATAAATAACTAGATTTGATAAATAAACAGATTTTAGCTTTCATATTGTATGTTTAGAATGGGCGATGAAAAATGTGTTGTGCATTTCACATCTTGGTTTACTTCTGTGCTGACATTTTCTGTGTCCAAGGCCGTATTGGTGTTTGAGCAATAATAGATTAGCCGCGACCTGCGAGGTGACCCTGTTTGCATGAAGGAGCACCATGGGTCTCTGTATCGATTTAAAATCATTAGCCGGATGGCGGCGGTGTGTGTGTGTGTGTGTGTGTGTGTGCGTGTGTGTGTGTGTGTGTGTGTGTGTGTGTGTGTGTGGTGTCATCGCAACAAGCTGAGGCTAAACACATGGCCTTTTTTCTTTTTCCAAATGAAACATATGCTGTCATCTACGATTTCACTGGTTAAAAACTGTTAAAAATGCTACTGTAAAATATGTAATATGTAACCTTAATCTATCTATCTATCTATCTATCTATCTATCTATCTATCTATCTATC
>CAIGQV010019164.1:5420836-5443955 GCA_903798115.1 Danio jaintianensis
TGTGTGTGTGTGTGTGTGTGTGTGTGTGTGTGTGTGTGTGTGTGTGTTTGGTTCCTTGTACAATACTAATACATTGTACACACACACACACACACACACACAAAAACATTTATTATTAATCAATTATCTGCTCTGTAATAATAATTGATGTGAAAAGGTTTGAAAGCGGTTGTTTTAACATCTCTATAGTTTATTTCTGCTTGAAACTGTATAGAGCATTTTTTGAGGCATGTTTTTGGCTTGTTTCTGATTACTGTATGTGAGAAAGATCCATCGGCAAATAAAAAGTTGGATCCTGCCAACAATGCCAAAAATGTCATGTGAGATGTATGGGAATTCTTAATGCCAGCTATTGTAAACGTACTTTTTCCTTCCCCAGTAATGAATGTACAGTGGGACTGTGTCCTCCCAGTGCATTGGCCAATCATTCATGTCGTGATTCTAACCTAATTGGTCAACATCGCGGATGTAGCCGGACGCTGCCTTTTGTCGACCGAAGACAGTCTAGTTCATTTCTCTTTCTCTCCCCGTGGACTATCTTAAAGGGCAACCATCATTACTTCAAATTATGTTATTATGTCTAACAGTGTCGCCCGGCGCTGCCAGCACCATTTTTCTTTCTCCCTCTCGCTGTCTCTCCCCCTTTCTCTTTCTCTCATTCCCTATTTGACATACACACACACATACACACTGCTTGTCAGCTGCTTAGGCGCCTTCCGATTTAATAACAGTCCGTTTCTCTCATTCTCCTCCTCTCTCGCTCCTTTGGACTCCATAAACAAGAGACCTCCTGTCTTGTCCTTGAAGTCATTAAGATAGCTGCTTAGCCACAGGACCCTGATGTAGACATAACAAACGCTACAAAGGCTGATGTCTCGAGACCTCAAAGCCTTTTGTGCTGTTAGATTCACAGCGTGGCATGTTTTTAATCACAGCACGGACTGGGACGCAAACTCCCATACCAGCAATTGATGATAGAAATAAGATTCTGACGGTATGATAACCTTGGATAAAAATATCACGATATTGTGATTACTGCTCCAAAATAAGTTCTTCTTAAATGTCTGGGTAAAAAAAACAACAACCTTTTTCCCCATCGAACATAATACATTTTATTTTAGGAAATATTACAAATATTTTGGAACAGTAAACATGTCAGCCTATATAATTAAAACAGCATAGGCTCATTCTGATTTCAGTTTGCTTTATTTTTGTCATTCAAAACATCACAATAAATTGTAATGCAGAACGAAATTACGTTACATCGGACCCAACAAGAACATAAAAAAACATCAAACACTATAATAAATAAGCTTTTATAATTTCATAAATATATACAAATATAGTTATATAAAATATGACCCAATAAAAAAAAAAATCATAGAAGGGAATAAATTAATACTTAAATATCTATTGCACAGTTTGTTATAATAGTTATAATATTACCAATATGTGCTAGTTTAACTATTTTTAGATTTATTATTACATACTAGCTGTCAATAGTATTTAAAATATGGTATTATAATGGCAGGATAAAAACTATCACGAAAGCGCACTGCCGTAGCCCTGTATACATTTCGGGAGATCACGAATTATGTAGCCAGAAGTACGTCTTTAAAATGAATGCTACAGGACGGTATGATGCCGTTCCTTTTCACTCAGCTGACTGCTTACCTCCGTGTGGACGGCTTTCCTGCTGTTAACAGTTTGCCCAGTGGCTCGCTATGTACGTCAGCGGATTTGAAACGCAGAGAGGAATTGACCATGATGACGGGGTTCGAGTCTGGTGAAGAACGGTTCCAGAAAGTGGGTGAGACAAAAACAGAAGCCAAAAAATAAAATAAACAAGTAAATAACAGGGTGAGAATGTGGTAAAATCTGAAAATGTGGTAAAAATCAGACGAGGGCCTTTCTTTTTCTGGATTGCTTTTTTTTGCTGGATTGTCGGTTGGGTTTAGGGAAGTGGGTGGGCGGGTCAATCGGTGCTTTTTAAAACACTATTGGTTGGGTTTAGGGAAGGAGGAGGGTGGGTCAGTCGATCGTTCAGTCAGTCAGTCGACAGTGGCCTCTGATGGATTTATACGAGAACAGCAAGCACGAATGGCACTCGCGAGAGAAATTTGAGCTCTCAAAAAGTGTACACAGCGGCCTCTGGTGGATTTATGAAAACAAAAAACTGCAAAAAAGCGTACCTCCTGGGACATATTTAGCGCTATCTAGAAATGTATATAGCAGTACGTTTTCAGAATGAGCCTGGATTGAATTAAAGTGAATCAGTGACTTCTCCCGTCTTCATTAGTTTCAAAAACACAGATTTTTGACATTGTTTTTCAAATGTTTCCTGAATCGTGGGCTGACCAGTAGCTTTTGATGTGGCTGGAGATACTGTTGCCTCAAAAACTAAATAAAATAGTCAAAAAAAAACAACAACAACTTACATATACCAGTAGGAACGGTATAACAGATATTTTTCCAAACCGCGGTAAACCTTGAAACCGGTTATCATCCGATGCCTATTTGACAAGTCTACAGGCACTGATATTGAAATGCGTACAAGGCTCAGGAGAGTTTTGCACACTCCATGCAAACCCGTCACCTCTCCTTACAGCTGTGGGAGCTGAACCGCGGCTGGCTGAAGCAGCTGTCCACTGTCGGCTGTTGGCCTTGCTATGTGGCATCTGTTACTGATATTTCTTCTCATGTGCCTTGACCTTCAAGCCTCTCTTGAAGAGAAATAAAAAGACCTGTTCTTCATTTCACTTTCTTGCCCTCCTTTTTTTCCTCTCTCGTCTGTCTCAACAGAGATAAAAGCACACCAATATTCCTTTCAACCTACACGCTGATTATGCCATAGCCCTGTCTGGCCCTAGAACAAACTGGGAAACCTGCCCCAGCCTTTTAAATATATTGCTTAAAAAACTTACTCACTTCCCTAATTAATCGGGGGTCGCCACAGCGGAATGAACTGCCAATTATTCTGGCATGTGTTTTTGTGCCGCGGATGCTCTTTCAGTCGCAACCCAGCATTAAGAGTACGTGAAAGTGAGTACAGAATAACTCTGTGTACAATATCCCTCGCTAAGTGAAACAATCATTTGTTTAGCAAGTTTATTGTTTATTATCCCAATTCACCTATACCACATGTCTTTGGACTATGGGGGAAACCCGAGCAGAGGAAACCCACACGAACATGGGGAGAACATGCAAACTCCAAACTCCTTCGGGACTCGAACCAGATTTAGCCAATTCCTTGTTTTACGGCTAAAATCAGTGGCTAGTTCTCCTGAGCCACGAGTCTATTGTGAGATCCTTTGTAGAACTGACAATTCATTGAACCAGAGAATGGTGGCCTACCTATGCATTTTATCCCGAATCCCTACGATAATTTCACACTTGAACTAGTTAACCCTGGGTCATTCTTAACATTTGTGTGAATTAAATCCTGGGTTATCTTGTTTCATGTTTATGCTGCTTGCAATTTATCAGGTGTTAACTATTCATGCTGAGCATTCACAACGTACACTTTACATTCTCAGGGCCCATTCAGGCAGAATTCATCTTTGCATCTAAAAACGATGATCGTGATGTTAAGAAAGGTGTTTTTTTTATTTTTATTTTATTTTAAGCATGTTAACCACCATGTTAACCTCCACTATTTTAACATCACATAAAACAGTTCCTGTGCCAACTCGCTACTATAAACAGAAGCTTATAATGCTTGCTTATAATGCTTGTTTTTCTGATTGGTCCACCCCTTTGGAACTGACATTGATGAGTAGCATGAGTAGTTCTTGTTGCTTCAAAAGACAAGAACATAGTGGTCATTCATATCCACCAAGCACGTTTACATAGAAAAACAATGTAAAATTAGCGCATTGAAATAGAAAAAAGACTTGTAATGTCAGTGTCATTGATTGGACATAACTTATTTCGATAAAGTAAACAGCAAATGTAATATTGCACACCCATATATTATACAGTACGCTACTGACTATACTAATGTTTCCCAACGCTGTTCCTGAAGGCACACCAACAGTACACATTTTCAACCTCTCCCTATTCAAACTCACCTGAATCAACTCATCAGATCATTAGAAGAGACTCGAACATGAAATCGAAAACCTCTCAAATAAGAGAGACATCCAAAACATGTACTGTTGGTGTGCCTCCAGGAACAGGATTGGAAAACACTGGACTATACTATCAAGTTTTTCCTGTCGCAATGTCACATTAAGTCGCATGTTTGTCTAACCTGGACCTGAAGCAGTTTTTTCATTTTTGATTCATAATGTTTTTTTAGACATTTTTTCGCCTCGAAATGCTGAAACATACTACTTATAAAATGCGCAATATTGTCATTACTACAGAAAGCAAACATCAGCCACACGATTGGTTGTCAGTTGTGTCAAGTGTAGCACTTTTTTCCAATTCAGAATTGATTGCATCATTGCTTGGCTCTCAGACTGGTGCCAATATGATGTGCTTGGAAAGTGGTGCCATTTTTGATAAAGGGTGTAATAGATATCACAGCAGTCAGCTGTTACTGCACTGAACGACTATTGTATGTTGTAGATAAACTACATCCAGGAGGTTGTTATCGGCGAATAAAGCCCAATAGGCTTATCGGCAGCCTGAAGTGAAGCAGAGAGATGTTGTATAAGGCTTTAATCTGCGAAACAACTATGCTGGATGTACTTCTATTGCTGGATGCTGAATGTACTTGATACAAAACCTAAAAAATTAGAACATAAAACATTTTTCTGCGCCGTAATAGTTTATTAATTCTTTAATCATTTGATTTAGTGAGACCAGCAGGGGGTGCTCAACCTGCGGTCTGTGTGGGTCCTAACGCCCCAGTATAATGATGGGGACTCTATACTACTCAGTGAGCGCCGTCTTTCAGATGAGATGTTAAACCGAGGTCCTGACTCTCTGTGGTCGTTAAAAATCCCAGGATGTCCTTCGAAAAAGATTTGCCCATTGACCTCTGTCCATCATGGCCTCATGGCTGCCCTCGCATCATCCAGGTGGATGCTGCACACTGGTGGTGGATGAGGAGATTCCCCCTGTGTAAAGTACGAGTGTCCAGAAAAGCGCTATATAAATGTGAAGAATTATTATTATTATTATTATTATTATTAATTTGAAGCAAAGATAGCTGAATAGAGATGATGGAGCATACACTAACCTGCGCATTATTCAGTCACAAGATAGCAGCAAACAGACAAAAATGCAAAGCTGGCAGAAATGAAACCAGTTGAATGGAGCATCGATTAACCTACGTATTATTAATTCACAAGATGATGCAAAAAGACAAGACAAGCGGATACATATGAATGTGGATGTAAACAGGCATATTCACTGACATTCAAGGTGGTTCGAAGTTCCCGGATGAGCCTGTGTTATTCAGCAGTTGTTATCTCACAATAACATACCTTGGAATGTCATGACTAACCAATCAGAATCGAGTATTTCAGACAGCCATGTAATAATGAAAGTAAAGTATATATCTTTAAAGAAAGCTAACCCTATCTTCAATAGTTTGCTATTTGCAGTACACACAAAATGTACATTTTCTACATTTAATAAAGCTCTATACTTTACATCTGTGCTATTGGATGAACTGAGACTAAACAAATACTATGCTACTGAGTACAGATCTTGTTCATTATCGTATGGGCCTGTTTATCCTGATTGGCTTGAGCTGCAATATGCTAAAGAAGTCAAAGCCATTTTGATGCTAACTTCCTCTGTGTTTCTTCCATCTTTCCTCATGTATTCATGCTTTCTTTGCTGCCCCCTCATATTTCTGGTCAGATTTAGGCAACAGATGTTTCTCCATGTGTGTAAAAGCATGCGCTTCTTCACATAGGATGATGGTGTATACTGTATGTGTATGTCCTGGATGTGCCCACAGGGTGAATGCCCTTCAGGAGAGACCGAAGAAGAATATTAATGAGTCCATTAGGACACGCATACACATGCTGACCCCTCCTGTCCAAAAAAGACAAAAGCAAAATCAAGGTTAAGTGCATGAATGTGGACGCCTGATGAGCATTATAATGAAGTTGGAGCAAACTTGAATTTCAAAACTACCTAAGCGTAACAATTAAGCACGAGAACAGATTTTACCCTCAGGCTGAAGTCGCCATTAATAACTGAGCATTAATAACTGAGTGTCAGTCAGAATTGAATTGTGGACACTTAAAGCCCCTTTGTTTTCATCTAGAACTTTCCACACTTTGCTTACTTTTACACATGGTGTCTTCAATCTCGGTTGCAATTAAATAGTCCTAAAATAACCTAAAAAGTATCATATTCATCACAGTTGGGTCTTGAAGCCATTTACAATTCAAATTACCCTGATATTACGATGTGATTCCAGCATTGTACAATTAATGTACATTTTTGTAAGGTTCTTGGGTCTTGTTTAGAAACCCTATGCACAAAACTGGCGAGGAAATGTGCGTACATGACTTCCCATGCAAAAGTTGTAATCTATAAAAAAAACTTGATGGGAGGATTGTAAGCAGCTGTAAGTCAACTCTAAGTAAACATTTATTCATTCATTCATTCATTCAGTTTCCTTCGGTTAGTCTGCGATTTATCAGAGGTCGCCACAGCGGAATGAACCGCCAACTATTCCAGCATATGTTTTACGCAGCGGATGCCCTTCCAGCCGCAACCCAGTACTGGGAAACACCCATACACTCTCGCATTCACACAAGCACTCATACACTACGGCCAATTTAGTTCATCCAATTCACCTATAGTGGATGTCTTTGGACTGTGGGGGAAACTGGAGCACCCGAAGGAAACCCACACGAACATGGGGAGAACATGCAAACTCCACACAGAAATGCCAACTGACCCAGCCGAGGCTAGAACCAGCGACCTTCTTGCTGTGAGGCGATCGTGCTACCCACTGCGCCACCGTGACTCCCCTGAAAACATTCATTCATTCATTTTCTTTTCGGCTTAGTCCCTTTATTAATCTGGGGTCGCCACAGCGGAATGAATGGCCAACTTTTCCAGCATATGTTTTACGCAGCGGATGCCCTTCCAGCTGCAACCCATCAATGGGAAATATCCATACACACTCATTCACACACATACACTATGGACAATTCAGCTTACCCAATTCACCTATACAGCATGTCTTTGGACTGTGGGGGAAACCGGAGCACCCGGAGGAAACCCACGCGAACATGGGGAGAGCATGCACACACAGAAATGCCAACTGACCCAGCCGAGGCTTGAACCAGCGACCCCTGAGAACATATTTAACTTAAATATTCACTTAATTGAACCACTTTAAATCATCATAAATGAACATTTATTCTAGTGTATGTTCACCTTTAGGAAGGTTTCTACGTAAAGTTTATAAATCAGACCCCTCGCCTTATTATTTTCATCTCTAAACAAATGTATATATTGTACTGAACATATACAGCAGAGTACAGAGTCAGATTCTTTTGTAAGTGTAAGTCTACTAAATATTTAATTCTATGCTTGTATGTACACCAGTCAGAATATGGCTGTGTGATTTTGTGAACCTTTGTGAATGCTGGGAGTATTTTGGGGTCAGCATTACATTTTGCCATTTGTTTCTGAATTCCGTAGCTTGTGTTCCACGGGTGATGATAGCATTAGCTTAAATAGCTATCACAGCTTGCGATGACGGTTGACTTATAAATGTGTATTGTGATATTAAAATGAACTCTTAAATCTGGAAATGTATTAACATTTTCATTGTCTGCTAGCTTTCCAGGCATTTATACTGCTATGAGCACTGTTGTTCAGTTCACCCTAGTCTCAACTTGGCTTAAATTAATTGAGAAATAAAATTTCCATGGTAGGGGTGGCACGGTGGCTCAGTCGGTAGCACTGTCACCTCACAGCAAGAAGGTCGCTGGTTCGAGTCCCGGCTAGGTCAGTTGGCATTTCTGTGTGGAGTTTGCTTGTTCTCCCCGTGTTGGCGTGGGTTTTCTCTGGACTGTGGGGGAAACCGGAGCACCCAAACACATGCGCTATAGGTGAATTGGATGAACTAAATTGGCCGTAGTGTATGAGTGTGTGTGTGAATGTGAGAGTGTATGGGTGTTTCCCAGTACAGGGTTGCAGCTGGAAACATTAAAACATTACTATGGAAGCAGATGGGTACAGTAAACCAACATTCTTCAAAATAACTTGCGTTCAACAGAAGGAAGAAACTCATATATGCTTTGAACAAGTTGATGATGAGTACTGTAAATGATCACAGGGTTTAATTTTTGGGCGAACTATCCCCATAGTCATTTGTACATAAACGTGTGCTGATCACCAATGGTAGTTAGCATAGAGACCTCACTGGTTTCATTCAGAAGAAACTTTTCTTGACACATATTTCCATTAAGCAATGATCTGCCCATCCTCCGTAAAAGCAATCTCTGAGTGGCAGTTCGACGACATTGCATGACTCCTCTGAGATTTGTCTCGTTGAGAGTTCCGAAATCCACATCGGAAAATGAAGTTCTCATAACTCTCCTCATTCGAGCGTTGTTTCTGTGGAGACAGCCTGACAAAAAACGTCAACTCCCAATATCTTCCTCATAAAACTCTGCAGCTCTAATAGAGGGATGTAAATCAATTATGTCAGAATTCATTTCGAAGAGCCGGGCTAGATGGAACCCCTGGCGCCAGAGATTTGATCACAGAAGGCAAGCGTACACTGGCAGTTGATTTTAGAGTTTGAAAGATTGTGCTTTAAGCTAGTGCTGCTTGATTTTTGAACAATATGACTTTTTTTGTGGTGCGTGTGTGATGGTAGCCAAGCTTCTTGATCGTGTGTGTCTGCCTGTGTGTACAAAGGCTCTTTGTGCATATTGAGCTGAATTGATGGTGATTGATTTTGACAGGGTCTGGAGCATAGGGGGTTCTGTGTGTGCGTGTGCATGTTGACATCTCTGCTTGGTGGGGAGTGTGTTGATAATCTGGCTGTGAATTTATGTTCCAATGGTTGCTGGTTTTCTTTGGTATCTCTTGGTAACTTCCTTCTTTTTGTCCTTTCCTCTTGCCTCTAAAGAAGGGCAGGCAATGGAGTTTTCTCCATCTCGCTACCCAACATAGGGGCAGTGGGTGTCAAACTCATTTTTGTTTTTAGCTTGCCCCATATACCACAGAAATGAGGCAATCAAAGTGTGTGTGTGTGTGTGTGCGCGTGTGTTTGTGTGTGCTAGAGAGAGAGAGAATGAGAGAGTTGGTCCCAGCAAGCATTTGTTGTGTTTAATCTTATAAAAAAAAAGTTTTGAAAAGTCTTATAGTCATCAAATAGACATCTAAACATTGACGGCTTGACTAAAACAAGGCTAAATTTGTGAAAATCTAATAGTCTGACAATAGCCCAAAACTAGACTAGTCATCAGATACACAGTATTGAATGACTACACATTTGAAGTCTGTCTAATACATATATTTGATGACTAGTCTAGTTTTGGGCTATTCTTAGATGTCTATTAGATTTTCATTGACAGCTAAATGTAGCCTTGTTTTAGCCAAACCATCTATGTTTAGATGTCTATTAAACACAGCATTGCTTGGTGGACATTATTCTTGTCAATTTTTGCACTTCAGAGGACATGGTTGACCAATCTATTGACCTGTTGACATTAATCTACAATGTACAGTATTACCAGTATGCATGCAAATGTGTCCCTGACATGTGAAAGTATGTCAAAAGAGTCTCACAGAGTTGGTGTATGCTGTACATACCAATGGGTTGAATGAAAGTGTTGAGTTGGCTAACCAAACAGGACATGCTTCTGGAGGGTTTAGTGACTCAACATTGGCCATGTGCATCCATAATCTCATCTATGAGCATTGATCAGTAGAGAAAGGTGAAAAGAGCAGCAACCAGTTAGCCTGATGTGGAGCCAGGCCTATGCTTAGGGAAAAGCGTTTAAAACACATTAGAGCTTCTGTGGTTACTTGGTAGCTCAGTGGAAGATGCTTGCCTGTACTAAGACCTATGTCTATTTCTCTATCTCTCCAGGCTCTTCTGTGTATCACAGAACCCTGACAGCTATGCAACCCTGCGGAAAACATTGCAATTCTTTGTATATGTGTTGTGCCAAGTGGACAAGGTGCTTTTGCCCAATAATGTAGTTGTTTAAAGCATTAATGCTCCATTGTCAAAGACATCTGGAAGAGGGAAAGAGGTCCTGGAGTACAAGGATATGCAATTACAGGTGTTTGTTGAGTGGTGTAGGAGCTGATACTGGCCAACGGCAAAAACAAATTCTGGCAGGAATGCTTTCCTTGAAACAAGTGACCATGCACGTAAACTAGGTAGACAGGTTTAGAAGAGATCTCTGAAATATAGAAGCAAAGAAAGCAAGTGTCTTGAAGAAGTTGACCAGCTGCTGATGTATAGACTCTTCGCGGAGGCTAAAGGAGCATGCAGAGTCTCTCCATGGGAGCTACTCCCAGAAAGTATGTTTTGGAGTGTTGTAAAGAAAGGGAGCGCTTCACTGATGGATGAACAGGGATAAAAAGAGGGAGGGAATGATTGAGGGAAAGAGAAAGAGAGCATGAGTGACATATCGGGAGGATAGCAACTAAGCCCGGCATGCCGCATTGCATAATTACATTTTCTGTTCAAAGAGTATCGGCAATCAATAATGTAATTCATAGAGAAGCCATAGCATACCCTCTCATTGGCATTCACTGCCATGCCCGAGCCGCTATCCTGAAGAATTAGAGCAGTGAGGAGCAGAAGGCAGTTTGTCATTGAAACAAAAAGTCACCCATTGTTCATATCAGAATATACTTACCCAGCATGCTCAGAGAGAGAGAGGGGCCTTGTAAATTGCATTATGTTTTGAGTGATGGCTTTTAGGCAGCGTGTCCTTGTTACCATAGTGTGGTCAGCACATCGGCAGGTTTGAGAGAGGGGGGGCAGTGGCCCATTTCTCGTTAACATCCTGATGCGTTTTTTTATCTAAGTCTTCTTAGTGCTTTCTTCAGCTGTTTTCCTTCCTTTCTTATAGCGTTTTTCGTTTTTGCTTGCTTTTTTTGGGTCAGTCTAGATCTAAAATGGCAGTCACCCCCCAAGTCCTGCCACAGTGTGTTTGAGAGTTTGGATGTAGACGACAGCTGTGAGGCTGATCTCACATCGACTCTTCACCTTCCAGTTCATCCCCGACATCCTGCAGCCAGGAGCCAAGGGGTCGAGATCGCCTCTGATAAACTCACACTGAGGCCACAGGGTGCTGGGATGTGTGCCATCCTTCCTAACCCCTCCGGTCCCTGTTGCAAGTCGGAACAAATTCTCAGTCAACCCAGCCATATCCTTGGCATCCTTGACAACCAAGAGGTTTGGCTTTCTAAGCTAATGTAAGCTCGCCAATCCTCTGCTGTTGTAATTTCACAGCTAATTCGAGCTCTGAGCAAGTAGACAAAGGGGTCTAGAACTCTGGTTGGATTGAGTCTAGATTTATTCAGGCTTCCAGTGGGACACAACTGGACTTGGTGTCTCTGGTGGAGCAGCTCACAGTTTCTGACTGCCAGCACCCTGTCCGCAGCCTCTTTGCCTCGGCACTTAGCGCTTTAGCCTTCCGCTCACCAGCCAATCAGGCCTTGTTTATTTATTTAGCCCCTCATACATGTTTAATGAGGGAGGGGGAAACTGATCCCAGAGCAGACAGGCTGTAAATACCGCTGTGTGGGGGGCTGTTTTTTTCTCTAATGGAGTAGGTTTTTTTTGAGCCAGATTGGTTTATACAGGATTTAATGACTTCAGCCAGGGATCGCAGGCTAGTGTGTTACCGTGTTTGGCTTGTGCGTGAGCCTATGAGATTGTGCCTTGCGATTTGTTTATGTGCCTCAAGTTGTGAGCTGTAGTTTGACCCTCATGATTTGTGTATGTTTGTGTACTCACAAGGACTCCATGAAGTTGTCGGCCAGTATTGATTTTTTTCAATGGCTGATCCTAATACAGATATCTAGAGAACAGGGATAGGATGATACAGTTTAATTACATTTAAAATACAGTCAGTTAAATAAAAAAAATGCAAGAGTGTTTATTAAATAAATAAGTTCAATAAATTTAATAAAAGTACAGTATTTATATACAAAATAAAACATATTTTCTTGCCAGATTTTGAAGCTTACACATCGATTGATTCATTCATTCATTAATTCATTTATTGATTGATTAATTCATTCATCCTTTGTTTTTATGCCTCCAGATTTGAGCTGTAGTTCGACCCTCATTATTTGTGTATGTTTGTGTACTTACGAGGGCTCCATGTAGTTCTCGGACAATATAGATTTTTTTTCAATGGCTGATCCTAATACAGACTTTGGCTGCACGATTAATCGAAACAAGATCATGATCTTGATTTGACCCCCCACACGATCTTAAACCAGCATGTCTACGACTTAGCCAATTACATTTTCAAGTTCAGGAGAGAAGCATAAAGAATCAGAATCAGAAAGAGCTTTATTGCCAGGTATGTTCACACATACGAGGAATTTGTTTTCGTGACAGAGCTTCTACAGTGCAACAAAATTACAGAGACAGGACAAAAAACAGATAATAAATATATTTAAAAAATGATGTATCACAAGTCTTCACATTGTTTTACATACGTTGCTTAGCAACGTGGACACCTCCAAATAGTGTTGAAAGAGTTACATACTGTATTTATAAGGTATAATTCACCCCCAAAATGTAATTTCTGTCTTAATGTAATGATGTATTCGCGGCTGTGAAATCACACATGAGCTTTAGTTGTAAATAACGTTCAGTTTGTTGCACAGATCGATCGTTTGAGAGCCACGCGGGAAGTATGATTTACATGTATATATTTTTTTCTCTCAAAGACATGACATGAGCGCACTCGGCAGTGAAAGTGAAACCAAAAGCGTGCACATCATATATATGATCATATCGCATTTTAGAGTTATGATTACGACTAGCATTTGATATGTTTTTCTTTAATAGTGAACACAGTGTTGTGCATGAGAATAAATGTTTAACAGTGTCAGTGTAACTACTCTAGCCTATATATATATAATATATATAATAATGACAAATGTCTGATTTTACCAGTGAAAAGCATGGTCTAATAATGTTGTCAATGACATATTGCAAGCATATATCTCAAACACAATAATTCAACTTTAGAATTATAAATAGTTGTATTCTGATGTTATCACTATGCAGTAACAACCAGGACAAATTTAAAGTCTGTTCAAGTCCACCATTCAAAGTCTATACAAAATTTAGCATTTTAACCAACAGTAGACCTACAGATAGGCCTAATATTATTAGTGTTGTTTTACCATATGTTTGAGAATAACAATAATAATAGGCTACTCATATTAACCTTTATTTTACATCTACAGAATCGTGAGAAAATCGTGATCTTGATTTTAAGCAAAAAAAATCATGGTTCTCATTTTACCCAGAATCGTGCAGCCGTAATAAAGATATCTAGAGAACAATCTAGGTTGGTTGATTGATTGATTTAAGTCAGCACAAAATATGGACTGAATTTATGGTAAAAGATCAGATGATAAATCAGGATATGTCACAAGCTAACCCACAGCTTATTTTGTCAAGTTTAATACTGTGTTTTAAAACTCTATCTTTATTTATTTGTTCTGTTTCAGCATTGGCTGAGGGGGAGAAATTGGAGAATCATGATCGGCCTATTGGTGACAGACACCGGCGAGCGGCTGAAGAGTCCTACTGGGCCTACTCAGGTGAGCAAACTACACTCGCAGAGACACTTCTGAAGGAAACATTTAAATTTCTCTTCTGCGACAGCCATCGTGTTCTGTGGCACCAGAACACATAAAATTTCCTCTGATAGACAGCTGGTCTTTCATCCAGAGCTGTCCACCTCACCCCCAGAGGCCTCGCCTTAGGGTCTCCCCTGGCTTTTGCTTTCATGAATGCTTTGCTGTTGAGAAAGTGACTCATGTTGTCCCTCTGAGCAATATTTGCAGAAGAATAACATTAATCTTTAACTGTGCCATCGAGCCGGAGGCAACCAATGATATTTATTTTATTTATTTAAATGCTTCCCCCTTTGCCTGCTGTGGATTTCTGTTGTTTGAGAGCTTGACGGGTGGGTTCTTTCACAGATGTGGCAGTCAACAAACACTCCAGTGCCTTGCACTTCTGTGATCTTTTGGTCTTTATTGTATTTTTCCACAACATCCACTATTTAATGTCATTCTAAGGTGCATCCAATTTATTGTGAATTTATACAGGATTTAAAGACTTGGTTCAACCAGGGATCGCAGGCTAGTGTGTTACCGTGTTTGGCTTGTGCGTGAGCATATGAGATTGTGTCTTGTGATTTGTTTTTGTGCCTGGAGTTGTGAGCTGTAGTTTGTCCCTCATGATTTGTGTATGTTTGTGTACTCACGAGGGCTCCATGTAGTTGTCGGACAATATACATTTTTTTTTCAATGGTGTAGGATATTATAGTTTAATTACATTTGAAATACAGGCAGTTAAATAAAAAAAATGCAATATTGATTTTAATAAATAAGTTAAATAAATTCAATAAAAGCTTACACATAGGATTGATTGATTGATTGATTGGATTTTAGTCGATTCGATTTCAATTCCATAAATTCATTCATTCATTCATTCATTTATTTATTCATTCATTGAATATTTATAATATATTTTATTTATTGTGAATTGTATTTATTAAGCTGCTTTCACACCAGATGCGGATGAAGCATCAAGCGCGAGTGATTTACATGTTAAGTCAATGCAAAGATGCGAATAGACATCCTGCAGTGTGATATGCACGAATGAGGTGGCGCGAATGAAGCAGCGCGAGTTGAACGTTTTACGCGTTTGATGCTTTTAATGCGTGCATCAACTTCAGCGGACATTCCCACCGAGTTAACCTATCAGGAGCTTGCTCTTGTAGAGGTGTGATTATGACGTAGCGCCTGTTGTTGGTGTCTCGAGGGGAAATCCTCTTGCTGACACCGGACAACAGTTTATCAAACTGGGCTCAGTCTGAAGCACCGCAGAAGCCCTGCCAATGATGTGAATCCGTGTCTATTGTGAAGTGAATTTGACGCGCAAATGAAGCGAGTAAACTCAAAATGTTCACGCATCTATTTACGCGTAAATAGCACGATTTATTCGCTCGTTCCTCATCTGGTGTGAACACAGTGTGGCGTGGGGGTCACATTTTCGTTGTTGTCTGTGCTACTTGCAGTGCGATTCTGTATTTGCATGTGTTGTGATTTTCATGTGATTTTCATGCACATGTTTAGTCAGAGATTGATGAATTATCTAATCTAATAAACAATCTATAAACCTTTTGGGGTCCCCGACACGTTTTCGTTGTGGTCTGTGCTATTTGCAGTGCATTTCTGTATTTGCATGTGTTGTGAGTATTTTCATGCATAACAATCTATAAATACAATCAAGAAAAAGATACAACTGAAATAAAGTGTTTTATCGTTTCCCGAGTCTAACAGTATTCAAGTACAGTAATGTGAATGATAAGTACAACGAATGATAAAAATAAAAATAATTCAATAAAATTAATCGTAGTTAAGGTCAAAAATGGTACAATTTCTTATACCTGAATGTTTTTAAAATCATTAGACAATCACAGGTATCAAAAACACGTGCAAATGATAAATTGTGATACAAACTCAACATTGTATATCCTGCGATGTGACTATTGCAAATGATTGCATTGCTGAAATGATATATTGCGCAGCTTTAGTATTTATATTGATTGTTGTATTTATATACGTTGTTTTTAAATATTCAATTTATTGTGAATACTCTATAATAGTGTGGTTCATAAATTTACTTTGTATTAGGCGTTATGCACTGTATGCACGTTAAGTACACTTATATACTCTTTTCGATTCCCTGCTGAAAAGAGCTTGCTGCAATTGTAGTGTTAGAAGTCACAACCTTTATGTGTGTGCGCATGCATATATTATCACATCAAAGACGCCTTCAGTCAAAGGATCTTGATGTTTTAGTGTTTTTATACGTCTATTTTCAAGTGATAATTACATAGTCTTGCATTTGAAAACTTCCTGTGGGCTGACATTTGTCGTCATTCTCTAGCGCACACATTCGGATCTCTATGTTGGCGTTGTTCCAGTGTCAAGGTGGAAAATTTGAAACTAGTGTAGGAGATTTGAGAACCCAGACCAGGAGACTCTTTCAAGCAGAATTCTTTATTGAGAACGTGTTGGTTGTTCTGCAAACAGTCATCTTCAAGTAATCCACATGAGTCTGCAAGAGTCTAATTTTAGCAGAGTTGCCTTGTGTATTAGGCTGTGTGGTGGCTCAGTGGTTAGCACTGTCGTCTCACAGCAAGAAGGTTGCTGGTTCAAGCCCCGGCTGGGTCAGTTGGCGTTTCTGTGTAGAGTTTGCATGTTCTCCCCGTGTTGGCGTGGGTTTCCTCCGGGTGCTCCGGTTTCCCCCACAAGTCCAAAGACATGAGGTATAGGTGAATTGTATAAGCTAAATTGGCCATAGTGTATGTGTGAGAATACAAGAGTGTATGGGTGTTTCCCAGTGCTAGGTTGCGGCTCAAAGTGCACCCGCTGTATAAAACATATGCTGGATAAGTTGGTGGTTCATTCCGCTGTGGCGACCCCTGATAAATAAAAGGACTAAGCTGAAGGAAATGAATGAGTTAATGTCCTGTGTATAATATGAGTTTTAGGAGGGGGCAGTGTTAAGGTGGAGGTGGCTAGACAAGTCATGCAAATGAAGTACCAGAGTCAGCAATGTAAACGGCATTTCCTTAGCCATAATCACATCAAGATAATAGTACCCATTCACATGCATAGGTGTTAATACAATTTGCCACTTGATCAGAACTAAAGACAATAGGTTAAATGTCTCCAACACTTGGTCTGCTATAGTTTTTGAATGAAATGAGATCTTTAAAAAACCAAAGAATATCACTTTTCAGTTATATATAGTATTGTTAATTTGGAAGTAGATCATATAGATTTGTATTTCCACACTAGCTTGCTAGGCTGTACGCTGTTCGCAATGTGAAGCAGTTCATCTACAGTCAAGGCGTACAGTGTGTTTGTCTAACCAGTTGAAGACCATTGAGCTGGATGATGGCATGTCGTCTTCTATAGACCTGTTTTACAGCCGAATCGCATCCTGCAACACTGAATTAAATCAACACTGAAGAGATTCCAGCTGAATAACAACATCTCTGCCTTTTTTTTTCTTCATAGAACCACTTGAACCACTTAAACCATGCTGTTATTGATCTAAACCGTTGGAACGCTGAAATTCTGATCCAAATGATGATATCGCTGACCTGAGCTGCTTTCGAGCAGAATCTGAATTGTCTCCATAGCCGAGCCTCCATAATTGATTCTCTATTTTATTTGATTTTTTCTACTTTATTTGATGCTGCTTTAACACAGCCTATAAAGCGCTATAGAAACAGAGGTGTCTAGACTTGATCTTGAAGAACTCTGGCGTGTGTCATACCGCGTTAAAGTTATTGAAAAGATTTTTTATGCTATTCCCTTCGTGCTTAGAACAGAAGCGTAGCCTTATGTTAAAAGCATTGCATTAATCCCATCAACCCCTGCTGTCCAGAGACAGAAGATGCTTTGTGTGCTATGGTCAGGGGTTTGATGGGGTGGGTCACTGGGGCACTGCGGCGTAGTTTGCCCGCTGTGTAGTGAGACATCGCTGGTATCAACCTGTGCAGATAGAGAAAGAGAGAGAGAGTGCTATTTTTAGTTGGCTTGGTTGGCAGTGCAGCAAGTCTGTCACAAGTACAGGCAATTAGTACATGCTAATTAGCAAGCAAGTTTTTATCAGTAACCTGGTGACAAGAAGAGAACATGACGCCACTTTATGAGGTAACTAAATAATTCATAAACGCACAACAAATAAAAAAAAGTAAACCATTACATGGATGACCTTTTAAACCGTTTAAATGTTGCTCAACTTCAAAAATGTTACTACACGTCACAGCGATGCGTAGCGCAAGCTCTGTGATTGGTCGGCTTGGTAGCTGTGATGAGTGTGGACGGTGCTGAGAGCCGCGAGCCCGATGGAGAGATTGTTTACAAGTGTGGAGTCCACACATTTGATGACATATCAAAGATGACACTTTTTTTTTTGTCTTGTGACCGATTCAGCTAAACCATTACTAATTTTGACTCTCAGTGTGTAAATAGGGTAAAGGTTGATTCATACTTCTGCGTCAAACGCACGCGTATGGTCCAGCAGAGCCTTCGCCGTGGCTGACGTGCACCTCTTAAAAAATGTAACTACACGTCACAACGATGCGTAGCGCAAGCTCTGTCGTTGGTCGGTTTGGTAGCTGTGACAAGCGTGGGCGGTGCTGAGAGCCACGAGCCCGATGGATCGAGTGTTTACAAGTGTTGAGTCCCGTGAAGGAGCTCCAGATAAAACCTTTTGTTTTGTGTGTACCTTATCATTAAAGTTGTTGCACGTTCGCCGGTTCCCATCTCTGAATGAGCGAGTTTTAGCTACTTTTACATTTAAGGTAGCGTTTAGAAAAAACAAAACACCCGCAAAGAAACTCGACACAGAGGAACATAAAAACCTACTGCCAGCTAGTGTTTCGGAAGTGTTATTGCAGAGCAACACAAACAGCAGGCAGAAGTCTAAATGCACGGCTAGATGCAAGGCATGCGCCGTGGGTCATGCTGATCTCTCGACACAGAAGTATAAACCAGCCTTTAGAACTCTGTATACACCGTTTGCCCTTCGGGTCAAAAAGTACTTGCATAAGTATAAAAAGTTTTAAGCAGCAGATTCTTATTGTGTGTGTGTTTGTTTGTGTGTGTTGGAGAGTTTCAGTATGTGTCTTTTTTTGTTTCTCTTGTGGTGTAAAAATGGTTTTATAGCTGGCCAATAGAAGGACAATCGTTGTACCCTAAATGCGTACAGCCTTCATGAAAATATAAAAATATATATATATATTTTTGTAATGTTGGGGCCTTTTTAGAATAAGTCACCAAACTTCAAGATAAAAAAAAATATATATATATTTTTTTTCTTTTTCTACTGTTAGTATGTTTTTTGAGTTTCGTTTTGGTACCAAAATTGGTACCAGTGAACCGCTTATTTATGCTAAGCACTGTACATTGTACATTCACTTTCCATTGTACAATTAATTTCTTAGGGAAGAGCCTTGTAGATCCTCATGAATGGGTGTCAGGTTTCTATAAATGTCATGTGATATGACACATCATGTGAATGTAATGTCTGTAAATGTATGTACATCATAAACTGCAAAAAAAAAGTCAGGTTGTTCCAACACAAATCGATTAAGTTAAACTTAACAAATTGAAGTGGATTGAATATGAAACAATTAAATTGTCCCCCAAAAAATCTCAAGAATTGTGTTAAGCTCATTTTACAGAAGTAGTTTGAACAAGCAGTAAAATCTTTTTTGTGTGTGTAATAATGATTAAAATAATAATAAAAAAGGTGTATATGCATTTTGTTTTATCTCGTTTTCAGCCACATGGAAGGCTTTTAAAAGAGCATTCCCATTTGTATTCAAGAACTCAGACATTTCATTTAAACCATGTTTTCCACAAAAACCAAAATTACAGCAGTCCGTGCCAACATTGAGTCAGAAAAACCTCTTGGCTACTTGATTATTCTGGTACTATTTGATTCAGTACAAACATCAGTTTTTTTCATATTGACTTGATGTTGAAGTGTTGATATCTTGTTTAGACAATCTGTATTGCTAATGGCAATTTTATATATATAAACACAAATCAATACAACTGTAAACACTGATTCAAAGTCAGCGTGTGTTCAGGAGTCAATTCCGCCCTTAGGTGTACTCGCACACATCAGGGGTCCCGGTGTATGTTAAGCCTCAAAAACTGCGAAGAGTGATATATTAAAGTGTATTTTTACACACACACACATGTTTACAGTTGAGGTCAGAATTATTAGCCCTCCTAAATTATTAGCCCCCTGTATATGTTTTCCTCAATTTCTGTTTAACAGAAAGAAGATTCTTTTCAACACATTTCTAAACATACCAGTTTAATAACTCATTTTTAAAAACTGATTTCTTTTATCTTTGCCATGATGACAGTACAGAATATTTGACTAGATATTTTTCAAGATACTAATATTTGACTTAACGTGACATTTAAATGCTTATCTAAGTTAATTAGGCAAGTCATTGTATAACATTGTCGTTTGTTAGTGGTCCAGTGGTCTCAAACCTTTTTATCACTGTGGACCGGTCAAAGCTTTTATTTATGGAGAAAACTAAAAAGCACTGCAGTGTTTGGGTGTCCTGTGTTTGTCTGAGAAAATTAGTCTACCAAAGTGTGCATATTCCATACAAAGTATGAAGAGGATCGGTCAGTTCTTGTCACACGACTCGCGGTGCGCTTGCGGCATTCTTAAAGCTGAGATGTTTTCAACTGGGTTCGCCTGGAAAACGCAAGCACGTCCCAAGCCGCGCACCTCCACTGGAAATAACGAACTTGTGCTCAGAAAAGCCACGATATGTGAACAAGGCTCCCGTCATTTGCGATCTCCAGCAGTTGATCTTCTTGCACAGACATAGTGCATTCACCTGATTTGTTGACAAATGGGTTGCGGATCCGTTCCTTGGCAGTTTGTGGGTCCTTCTTACTAATTTTGCTAGCTTTTGGGTTGAATTTTGGCGCTCAAGTGACTGAGATGTAACCGAGAATACACTGTAAAAAAAATCCTGCTTGCCTTAAATTTGTAAGCTGAATCAAATTAACCTTACGAGTCCATTGAACTTGTATTGGTAAACTGACAAAGCAGCTTGCGTAACTTATAAAAATTAAGTTAGAAGATGATTAACTTTTTAACTTTTTTAGGTCATTTAATAAGTTACAATGGCCTAAAAACATATGCTGTCAGGACTAACTGATCATATAATTTTTTACAGTGTACGGTCATTTTTCAAAACAAAATATGAAATGGCGATCTATTCCTTCCAGTTCTCCGCCATTTCCATAGGGACTCGGCACAAAGGATTTGACGCGTAAAACCACAAACTTGCAATGTAACAGTTTACTTTTCGTTTGTCAGGATACAACAAAAATCAAAAAACAAACTTAAGAATTATTTACACCTTTTCAAGCTTCAATTTAAATATGGTTTCGAAGAACAGTCAAAAGACTGTTTACCATCAAGCCCCTTCCTCCTCCTTATCTTTTGTCCTGGTTGCTTACGCATACATATGACGTATGACATTAGTTAACATATGAAATGCTCGGCTAGACTACTCAACAGCTTCTTCTCACAGGCTGTTAGAGCCCTCAACTCCGGTCAATTTACAGTTTAAAAAAAAAAAAATCTCTTATGTCCAGTGTTGTGTTTGTATTTATGATTAATCTATGTAGCATCATTGTCCTGCGAGACACGACATTTTGTTCCTCTGTATGTCCACACATGTAGCGGAATGACAATAAAGCTCGACTTGACTTGAAATGTCATGTACATAATATAATATCACAATATATGCAAATCAAATGCTGTATCAAATAACAATAACTATGTATCTTAATACAAATAATATAATATTATAGAAAAATATTGATAATTTCTTAGTGCTCTTTATGGCTCTAACAAAATATTTTTCACAATAAAAGATTGTTCATACTAATAAATAAATAAAACTGAAATAATTAACGATTTCTTGTGCGGCCCGGTACCAACTGATCCACGGACCAGTACCAGTTTGCAGCTCGTTGGTTGGAGAACACTGATGTAGACAATCAGAAAAATATATTGCTTAAGGGGGCTAATAGTATTAACCTTTAAAAATGGTTTTTAAAAAATGTAAAACTGCTTTTATTCTAGCCGAAATAAAACAAATAAGACTTTCTCCAGAAGAAAAAATATTATCGGAAATACTGTGAAAAATTCCTTGCTCTGTTAAACATAATTTGGGAAATATTTGAAAAAGGAAAAAAAAAAAAAAACAGGGCGGCTAATAATTTTGACTTCAACTGTATATAAACACAAATCAATACAACCGTAAACACTGATTCAAAGTCAGCGTGTGTTCAGGAGTCAATTCCGCCTTCAGGTGTAACTTACACACATCAGGGGTCCCGGTGTATGTCAAGCCTCAAAAACTGGGACCGCATGGAGAGATATCATAAAGTGCATGTTTCCACACACGCTCGTGCGTATTTATATCTCCGCATGTTTTCTAGTGGTTATCTGATGGTGTTATTATGCACGTATTGGTCTGAATTTGTCTGGTCGCTGAACACCTATCGCTTCTTGTGAGCAGAAATGTTGTTGACGAGCACAGATGACTTTGTCCTGCAGGCAGATTTAATGAAGTCGGCAGATGATCCTCGCTCTGAGAGCGGCTCGCCGTCCTGTCGAGTGGCTTTACTCTGTTCTCGCCTTGCAAATCTGCCATGCTCGTACCCTCCGGTTAGTCATCATTCTCAGCTTGCCCGTTTACAAAGCCTTTACCGGGTTTTTTTTTTGCATCGAGCTCTATTATCGGTTTATTTATTGCTCCCTAAAGAGTACTGGAAATTATGCTTGATCAAACAAATCCCCTAACAATGTGTCTTACGACTTCTCTGGCCTACAGAGAACACTTGGGGCCCACTGGGCCAAATTCAGCTCTGGCCGATTACAGTTAAATATCGTTAGTTGTTCATGTTTCAACAAGGATGTGGTGTTAAGAAAATACTCCAAGGCTCATTTTTGTCGTGTTTTTGTGGTCCATTGAAGACTCTGTGTGGTTTTTCATTGTTTTGTCTGGCATCTATATATCATAAATTACTAAATTGCTTGAATCCCATGCAGTTCGTCATGTAATTTGTAATAAAGCTCTATAGAAAGAGGTATGAAGACAGAATTTGATGTTATTTGCTGTGCATTTGTTGGTCACATTTCATGATTTGCTTAGGTGAATTGATTTTTCAGTTTATGTCTCCCATCAAAAAAATGTAAAAATAAATAAAATAAATAATATACTTGTAGACTTGTTTGTGTGAATTGAGTCCATAGATTTGAGTATGTATATATGTGTATGTATGTATGTATGTATGTATGTATGTATGTATGTATGTATGT
>CAIGQV010019164.1:5483890-5506758 GCA_903798115.1 Danio jaintianensis
CCTGGCCCTAACTTACCTTACTTACCTGTGAAGCACTTAAGGCTTATTTATATTTTTTGGGGAGTCGTAAAAAATACACCTAGTTAAGATTCTAGGAATTTTTAATTACGACAGTACGTTGGGAAGCGTGCAGTCCCGATAGGGAGGACGCTGCGGAGGCCACCTGCTGCCCAATGGGGAGACCTGGTGGCAGGAAGACATATGGACTAACCCTGAAAGGGGGAGAACACATATGAAGGATGGTTAGCGGGGAGGGAAGACACGGGCCCGCCTGAGAGGGGGGAACTACACCGTGGCTGAGTGAAGCATATGGGATCGCCAGAGGGGATCGCGCATAGCAGGCACCTATACCCAGAACGCGGGCTGACCAAGTGGGCATACCAACTACGCAATGGGCCAGGCACCTGACTCCTCCGCTGAGTCAGATGCTGGGGGCCTCGGAGGAACTCTGTAGGGTTCGCCAATGGGGAACTCAACTGAACAGAGTGAAAAAAGCGCACGTATCTCTGTGTTAGAGAGAAAGGCGCAGCAAGCGTGTTACAACACCAACCAAGTTTCCTCATTCACCGGAGTTAACTAGCACACGTGAGGAAACCGGTACCACTCGAAGATTATAAAATCTCGCAAATGTATTAGGTGTCGCCCAGCCCACAGCTCTACAGATGTCTGTTAAAGAGGCGCCACGTGCTAACGCCCAAGAGGAAGCGACGCTCCTAGTGGAGTGCGCTCTCACCCCCGGGGGACATGGCTCGCCCTGGCACTGATAAGCGAGGGAGATGGCATCCACTATCCAGTGGGCCAACCTCTGTTTGGATACGGCACTTCCCTTCTGCCGACCACCGTAACAGACAAAGAGCTGCTCAGAGGATCTAAAGCTCTGAGTGCGGTCCACATAAAGTCGCAAAGCGCGAACGGGACACAGCAAGGAAAGGGCTGGGTCTGCCTCCTCCGTGGGCAGCGCCTGCAGGCTCACTACCTGGTCTCTAAAGGGAGTGGTAGGAACCTTGGGCACGTAACCAGGCCGGGGTCTCAGGATTACGTGAGAGTAGTCTGGCCCGAATTCCAGGCACGAGTCACTGACCGAAAACGCCTCCAGATCCCCGACCCTCTTGATCGATGCCAACGCAACCAGCAGAGCTGTCTTTAAGGACAGAAATCTCAAGGATACTGAGTCGAGTGGTTCGAACGGATCTCCGCGTAGGCTAGTGAGCACTACAGAGAGATCCCAAGAGGGCATGAGAGGGGGGCGGGAAGGATTTATACGCCTCGCACCTCTGAGGAACTGGATGATGAGGTTATGCCTTCCCACCGTGCCGCCATCCACCGCGTCATGATGAGCGGAAATGGCGGCAACGTAAACCTTCAGTGTGGAGGGTGACAGCCTCCGCTCCAATCTATCCTGAAGAAAAGAAAGCACAACACTTATCTGGCAAGTCCGGGGGTCTTCTCGGAGAGAAGCACACCACTCAGTGAATAGACTCCACTTCAGGGCGTAGGCATGCCTCGTAGAGGGTGCTCTAGCCTGAGTGATGGTGTTAACCACCGCAGCCGGTAGGTCACCTAAGTCTGCCGCGCTCCGTCTATGGACCACACATGGAGGTTCCAGAGATCTGGACGCGGGTGCCAAATGGTGCCCTGTCCCTGAGAAAGAAGGTCCTTCCTCAAAGGGATCCGCCAGGGAGTGGCCGTCGCGAGGAGAGAGAGTTCTGAAATCCAGGTCCGGTTGGGCCAGAGGGGCGCAACTAGCAAGACCTGTTCCTCGTCCTCCCTGACCTTGCACAATAATTGTGCGAGTAGGCTCACTGGGGGGAACGCATATTTGCGCATGCTCCGAGGCCAGCTGTGAGCCAGTGCGTCCGTGCCGAGGGAAGCCTCGGTTAGGGAATAAAACCACTGGCAATGAGTGCTCTCGGAGGAAGCAAACAGGTCGACCTGGGCTTCTCCGAAATGCGCCCATATCAGCTGGACAGACTCGGGGTGGAGTCGCCATTCTCCCTGGCGTGGAAGCTGCCATGAGAGCGCATCAGCTGCACGGTTTAGCTCGCCGGGGATGTGAATGGCCCGCAACGATTTCAGTCGCGTATGACTCCAGAGGAGCAGACGGCGAGCGAGCTGAGACATGCAGCGAGAGCGAATACCCCCCATGCGGTTGATATACGCTACCGCCGCCGTGCTGTCCGTCCTGACCAGCACGTGTTTCCCCTCTAGCACCGGTAAAAAACAGGGCAGAGCGAGATACACTGCCAACAGCTTCAGGCAATTGATATGCCAATGCAACCGGGCTCCTTTCCATGGACCCGCAGCTGCATGCCCGCAACACATGGCTCCCCAGCCCGTACTGGAAGCATCTGTCGAAACAACAACATGCCTGGACACTTGTTCTAGAGGCACCCCAGCCTGTAGAAACAGAGGGTCCGTCCAAGGGCTGAAGGTGCGGCGACACAGCGGAGTGATTGACACCCGGTGCGTGCCCGCTCGCCATGCGCGTCTGGGGACCCGATCGTGAAGCCAATGCTGAAGTGGTCTCATATGGAGCAATCCGAGCGGCGTGACAGCGGCTGCAGATGCCATATGCCCCAGGAGCCTCTGAAAGAATTTCAGTGGGACCACAGTTTTCCTGTCGAACTCTTTCAGACAGGTCAGCATCAGCTCGGCGCGCTCTCGGGAGAGGCGCGCCGTCATGGAGATCGAATCCAGCTCCAACCCGAGAAAAGAGATGCTCTGCACGGGGGCAAGCTTGCTCTTTTCTCGGTTGACCCGAAACCCCAATAGGTCGAGGTGCCGGAGCACCCTGTCCCTGTGCATAATCAATTGATCCCGCGAGTGAGCTAAAATCAGCCAGTCGTCGAGATAATTGAGCACGCGGATGCCCGCGAGCCGAAGAGGCGCCAGGGCACCCTCCGTGAGTTTGGTGAAAACCCGCGGAGACAGAGAGAGCCCGAAGGGGAGGACTTTGTATTGCCATGCCTGACCTTCGAACGCAATCCGCAGAAACTGCCGGTGGCGTGGAAGAATAGAGACATGAAAATACGCGTCCTTCAGGTCTATTGCTGCAAACCAATCCTGAGGACGGACGCACCGAAGGATGCGCCTCTGCGTGAGCATTCTGAACGGCAGCCTGTGAAGGCAGCGGTTCAAAACGCGCAGATCTAGGATTGGCCGTGACCCACCGCTCTTTTTGGGTACGATGAAGTAGGGGCTGTAAAACCCGCTCCTCATCTCGGCTGGAGGGACCGGCTCGATTGCATCCTTCGCCAGGAGGACAGCAATCTCCTCGCGCAAGACAGGGGCGGACACGGGGCTGACCCTGGTGAAATACACGCCCGTGAACTTGGGAGGCCGTTTGGCGAACTGAATCGCATAGCCGAGTCTGATCGTACGAATGAGCCACCGCGACGGGCTGGGCAGCGCTAACCAGGCTGACAGAGCTCGCGCTAGTGACATCATCGGCACGATCGTTGACATACCAGCGGTGGGGCAGCGCGGAATGGGAGAGCTCACCCCAGGAGCCATAGGGTCCCGAGGAAGAGCAGGAGGCAAGAGATTCACACTCACCTTTGTCCCAGAGTCCGGAAGGGGGGGCTGGAGTGCAAGAGAAGGGAGCCCGTCCTCTAACACACTCAGAGCCCGTGGCGAGATGCACCGATCCTGCGAGCTGGAAGGCATAGCGTCCCAGACTGGCAGTGTTCGGGCTGTCACATCCAGAGAAGGGGGAAAATGCTCTTTTATTGAAAATTTTGCGGCCGCCGGCCGTGAGGCTAGCAGCCTGGTGTTGAAAAACACTGTTTGCTTCGCTCGGCCCTCCACCGAGGAAAGAGCAAGTCCCCTCTTCTCCGGATGGCCCGTCTCAGGGTCGCTTCGCAGTCCGTTTACCGGACTTAACGGCGCCCTGGGGCGGGGGCGCTGAACGCCTGCGAGGTGCTCGGCGCTGCAGTTTAGCCGGTGGAGCGGGCAGAGGCAGTGGAGCAGGTCTTGATGCCGCAGGCGGGCGCCCTCGGCGAGGAGCAGCCGAGGTGGATGGTTCGGCGGGAGGAGCGGTTTTACGAGCCCGCCGATAGATGACTTCACCCATCGCACTCGACTGCTCTTTCACCGCTGTGAATTCCTGGGTGAACTCACCAACGGTGTCGCCGAACAGGCCAGCCTGGGATATGGGTGCGTTAAGAAAGCGAACCTTGTCAACGTCACGCATATCTGCCAGGTTTAGCCAGAGGTGGCGCTCCTGGACCACTAGTGTGGCCATCGTCCTTCCCAGGGCACGCGCAGCCGACTTGGTGGTACGCAGAGCATAGTCGGTTGCGGTGCGGAGCTCGTGCATCAAGCCTGGGTCGGAACCACCCTCGTGCAGCTGGGCCAACGCCTGCGCTTGGTAGCGCTGATACGTTGCCATAGCATGCAAGGCGGAAGCAGCCTGGCCGGCAGCAGTGTAAGCTCTGCTCCCGAGGGACGCAGAAAACTTACATGCTTTGGACGGAAGACGAGGCTGACCACGCCAGGAAGAGACACCACGCGGGCAAAGATTGACCGCAATGGCGCGCTCCACCTGGGGAATCGCCTCGTACCCCCTGGCTGCTCCACCGTCAAGGGTGGTGAGAGAGGAAGCGCACGCAGATCGGGCAGAGAAAGGTGCCCTCCAAGACTGCGTGAGCTCACTGTGCACTTCCGGGAAGAAGGGGACGGGAGGCTTAGAAGGCTTGGCCCTCCTCTTAGCCTCCACGTAGCACCCATCTAGTCGGTCCGGCCGCGGGGCTGGGGGATAAACCATCTCCAGACCCACCGCCGAAGCAGCCCGGGAAAGCACGGCCAACATATCTGCTTCTAGATCCGGCGCCTCGCTCACTACCCCGGAGGGAGGGAGCGGGTCCGGATCCTCGTCAGAATATGACAGCCCACCCTCCGATGCCGCGATGGACATCTGATCCTCGGTGTCATCGAGTGAGAGGGCGATCATCCGAGAGGATGGAACGCTTCTCTCACTCGAAGCTTGGATGGAGCGCGCTGAGAAGTGGGAGGTCCGCGAGCCCGAGGGCGGCGGATTGACTCCCACTGTAACCCTCAGATCTGCCCGAGTGCCAACCGACTTGCGGGGGACAGCAGGGGTGGTTCGCTCTTTTGCAAGAGCGAGCCGCGATCTTAGCTGCGCCACAGATATGCCATCGCAGTGATGGCATGAACTGCCCGCGAGCACCGAATTAACATGCTGGACCCCCAGACATGCAACGCAGTGCTCGTGCCCATCATCCGGGGACGGGAAACCACCGCATCCAGAAACGCACGGTCGGAACGACATCTTTAAAAAGACGCGCTGCTCGACCGTGTTGCTCTTTTAGGGAAATTTGCTCTTTCTTTACTATACAAACCGCTCTTGCAGAACCGGACCAGAGCAACGCCCAGGGACGGGAGAATGAACCCAGCTCGACCGCCGCTGCCTGCGTTGTAGCTCGCTCTGGGACCGGGAGAAACAGCTCGTCTGAAGCCACTCTTTCTCTCTCTCTCTCTCTCTCTCTCTCTCTCTCTCGTGGAGATCTTTAAGCAATACTCTCAGTTGCGTGAGGCTTCTGAAAGCGAAAAGGTGTGGTTGTGTGGCACAGCGGGCATTCTTATTCACAAGCTGATTATGATTGCTGCCAGCTGTGCACGCTGACACCGCCAACTCATTGGCATTTCATTGGCCCGTTTAATTACTCTTCAGAGTGATTGGCTTTCTGACGAAATCCCCATAGTGGAAGTTTCCACATAGCATTGTAGTTCCCCTCCCGCTGGGGAACTAAACTTATGAGACAGTTGTTGTTTAATTTTATTGATGATTCCTAGTATGAGATATAATCGCAAACAATTTTGGAGAATTTGATGATTCCCCATTCAAACAGAATGCCCGAGAGGCATTTCAAAGATGGCCGCCGAGTGAAATGACTTGCCTTGAAGGGACTTTGATACTACTCAAGAAGATGGATATACGCAGCAGAACTGTACCTGTTGAAAAAAGAGGGGCAATCGAGAAGAGGGTGGAAGTGAGCAGAAGCAGATGAATATTTGAAATTGACAGAGAGACTCAGTTGTGCTGGCGGGGCATTGCTCTTGTGTGACTGCCGTGTGATGCCAGTATTATCTCTCTCTCTCCCATCTCTCCTGCGAGGGTCCCGTGATGGATCACTCCCCCGCCCGGAACCGGCTGCTTTATTGCAGATGTTTAGCAGTCTATAATTGAAAATCCAAGGGGAAATTATTGTTCAATCTCTCTTGCCGAATACCAACGCTATTGATCGGCCCGTGGAGCAGCTGGAAGTAAAAATGATCTAATCAGAACACTCCGCATTGGTTATTCTGCATTTATTTCAAGCTTAGCTCAAGACAGAGACATTCTCTCAGAAATACTTCTTTTGTGGCCCCTTTGAATTTAACTATGGGAGTCCTGCAAGGGTGTATTACAGAAAGGTTCTTATGTTAGGCCTTAACTTAAGATATGATACGTTACATTTGGATTTTTTGCCAATTATACAGTTAACAATTTCCTGTAGAATCTACAGTAACATACTGGCAGCAGTTCACCAGTAATTTGCTGGAAATCAATTACAGCAAAAAATGCTTATTTACATTTACAGCACCATTTATCTTGCTGTATATGTATTTACAGAATTGTATGTATATGTTTACTGTAAAATAAACAGTAATTTTCACAATACAACTTTAAAATATGGTAACATACTGTAAAACTGCCCTAGAGTAAAAAACTGTTCATATTACAGTTAAATACTGTGTAATTTACAAAAATCGTTAACAGTGTATTAATATTACATAAGCAAATTGATTTGGGGTTCTTATGCTATCTTGCAAAATCTTAGATTATTTCTAGTTAGGAAATCTTAAATTGTGTCATTTTGCCGTGATGACAGTACATAATATGTTGCTAGTTATTTTAGTATTCTTCACTACACTAGTATTCTTCTTCTTAAAGTGCAACTTAAAGGCTTAACTAGGTTAATTAGGTTAACTAGGCAAGTCATTGGACAACAATGGTTTATTCAGTAGTCAATTATATATATTTCTTAATATATTTTTATTTCAGCCAAACTAAAAGAAATGAGTTTTCAATTTAGGATCCTGCTGGGCATATTACAGAAAGGTTATTATGTTTGGTCTTCACTTAAGATATGATACATTAAATTGCATTTTTCGCCAATTATATTAATATTACAGAAGCAAATTTGACTCCTTTATGGAAAAAAAACAACAATTGCAATTTTTAAAGATAATGCACATCCCCTTCACTCAGCTTTTGTAATGTTGCTATCAGGACGCAGGTTTAAGATTCCTAGAGCTTAAAGAAATGCTTTTAGACCATTTAAATGTGGTGATGTCTTTGGCCCATGAACATTTCCTGCTTGTTATCAAACTTCAACAAATTTCATAACTGCAACAAGAGGCAATTCAATCATAACTGCATGTTAAAACAGCTATCATAACATTATTTATCAATATGTGGCTCTTTTTGGATTCTCGGAAGCTTTAGAAATTAAAAATGTAAAACAGGAAATGCGTTGGGCATTGCGTTGTTTACATCCCTCAAAATGGTCTATAAAAAGTCATTTATCCCAATTGCAGTTGTTGTCTTAAATCGGATCACTGTTTGATGTGAATGGGGTGGTTGTTAAGAATGATCTGCAGTAATATGTATGGGGCTAATTTGTTTTTAAGTTTTTAATTCATGTTGTTGTCTTGATGAGTGTTGCTATTATGTGATTGTTGTATGGTTGTATGTAAGTTACCAGTGTTAAAGACAAATCTCCTTTCTGTGCCAAGCAGAACGGACAATAAAGTTTAACCTAAACTAAAAAAAAAACTAAATCTTAACTTGATTTGGGATTCTTATAATATTTTACAAAACCAAGTATTATTTCTAGTAGGGCTGCATGCTATTGGAAAAAAACCCTGACATTGCAATATTTTTTTTTCTCCGATACATATTGCGATTTTGAGTATCATTTGATCAGATGAAATGAAAATCTCTAATTGGAAAGAATTGATAATGTTCTCATCTGTACGCATCTGCATAAAATGTAATAAACCAAATCACAAGCAATGATAAATACAGTAAAGCAAAGTTACAAATGAAATAAACGCTTTATGGTTTTTCTGAGAGTCTAATAACATTCAGGTACACAAATTGAATAATTAAATTAAAATAAATAAAACTGTAAGATTGTCATTGCATATATACTGTATTAATCTTTCTTGAAGATGCTAAAATTGTAAATTCATATGCCTGAATGTTTTAAACTTGCTTGAAATGTCTACACAGGCATTAAAACACATGAAAATGATACATTGTTTTGTTAACTTTATGGTTAAACTTTGCAATTACTCCTCAATCATATGTGCTTTTAGCTACTGCTCAACTATAATCCTGATTCAACATTGCAGATCTTGTGATGTGACTATTGCGGATGTGAACATTGAGATATCGATGCTGAAATGATATATTGTGATATAAATTTCATGAAATGAAATCTTAAATTGGCGTCACTTTGGCGCAGTGGGTAGCACGATCGCCTCACAGCAAGAAGGTCGCTGGTTCGAGCCTCGGCTGGGTCAGTTGGCATTTCTGTGTGTAGTTTGCATGTTTTCCCCGTGTTCGCGTGGGTTTCCTCCGGGTGCTCCGGTTTCCCCCACAAGTCCAAAGACATGCGCTATAGGTGAATTGGGTAAGCTAAATTGTCCGTAGTGTATGTGTGTGAATGCAAGAGTGTATGGGTGTTTCCCAGTGATGGGTTGCAGCTGGAAGGGCATCCGCTGCGTAAAACATATGCTGGATAAGTTGGCGGTTCATTCCGCTATGGCGACCCCTGATTAATGAAGGGACTAAGCCTAAAAGAAAATGAATGAATGAATGAATGAATGAATGAATGAATGAATGAATGAATGAAATCTTAAATTGTCATCAAGTTCGACAGTTCACTCACATGTCTGTTGGCAAGCAACCAATACTGTACAAGCTGCTAATGAGTTAGCCTAAATAAAATGGAAAACTGGTGGAAAAAAAATGTAATTAAGGTGTTAAACAATTTTTAGTAATCATAAATGATTGATCATTAGTGGCCATTGAAAAGTAGCTTTGTATTTTGACTAAAAGCAGTTGGGCGTCATGGTGGCGCAGTGGGTAGCACGATTGCCTCACAGCAAGAAGGTCGCTGGTTCGAGCCTCAGCTGGGTCAGTTGGCATTTCTGTGTGAAGTTTGCATGTTCTTCCCGTGTTCACGTGGGTTTCCTCCGGGTGCTCCAGTATAGGTGAATTGGGTAAGCTAAATTGTCCGTAGTGTATGTGTGTGAATGAGTGTGTATGGATGTTTCCCTGTGATGGGTTGCAGCTGGAAGGGCATCTGCTGCATAAAACATATGCTGGATAAGTTGGCGGTTAATTCCGCTGTGGCGACCCCAGATTAATAAAGGGACTAAGCCAAAAAGAAAATGAATGAATGAACTAAAAGCAGTTGTGTATTTCCCCACCTGGTTACAGTGATCATTAAATTGCCTTTTACATTGATTTTCCATTATAATGTCAATGATAATCACATAGGGCGGCACGGTGGCTCAGTGGTTAGCACTGTCGCCTCACAGCAAGAAGGTCGCTGGTTCCAGTCCCGGCTGGGCCAGTTGGCATTTCTGTGTAGAGTTTGCATGTTTTCCCCATGTTGGCGTGAGTTTCCTCCGGTTTCCTCCGGTTTCCCCCACAGTCCAAAGACATGTGCTATAGGTGAATTGAATAAACTAAATTGGCCGTATGTGTGTGAATGAGTGTGTATGGAAGTTTCCCAGTACTGGATTGCAGCTGGAAGGGCATGCGCTGTGTAAAACATATGCTGGATAAGTTGGCGGTTCATTCTGCTGTGGTGACCTCTGAAATAGAGGGGGAAGTCGAGGGAAAATAAATGAATGATAATCACATAATCATTCATTTCAAAGTTACACAAAAAAACACTAAACTGACTAACAGTAAGAGTTTAACATTATTTAATTAATTAACCTTTCAGAGAAGGATAATCTGTCACTAAATATAAATGTTTATTTATATCATAATGTAAAAAATGTATATTTTAAATATGAGTGACTAAATCATTTGCTCAGCAATTCGTCTGTATGATGAGCAACAGTTCTGCTGTGATTTTGACGTCAAAATTGAGGCAATATTGAGTGTAAAATGTAACTCGCTGTTAGCTTTTGTATAAAATCAATAATGTTTGGAGTTGTGCTGATACTGGGAGCACAAAAAATAAAATGGCTTAAACGCATCACATGATGAAAAAACACAAGACAAAGCTGTTAATTTTGTTGTAGCCAGCATTTACAGGCAGCGATTCTGAAATCAAAAGCTCTTTGTGTCAAAAACTCATTCAAGAAAAACGGTGTGAAAGAATTGTGGGCGATCAGTCAACACCTACATCTGAGCTAGCCTGTCCTACGGTTTGCTTTTGGGAAAAATTTCCAGTGTGAAGCACAAGTTTTAGCATCTCACGGTGCCCTGGAGAGCAGGAACTGTTGGCTTTATTTAATTTTACTTTTCATTCTCGCACCTCGTCCTCTTTGCCGCTGCCCTTGAACTGGCTCTGTTTCGCGGCAGCAGAATGTTTCAGAGAATGATGGAGCGCGTGTGTGCGCGTGCGTGTGTGGATGTCGGGATGGTGTTAACAGGTTTATGCTGGGAACAGGATTAGTGTGACTGTGTGAATGGAGAGTGAGTTACATTAAGTGTAAAGCAGCCCTGGGGTGGAGGATGACTCCTGCGAGCTGCTCATTCTCTGTTCCACAGTAAATCCCGCATTGTGCTGCCTGATCCCGGCTCTCCACAACAGCTCTTCCCAGCACTCAACTCAGCACGGGCCCTCCTGATCCTCAACATGCACTATCCTACCTGTGCCCATACCCCATAGCCCTTGGCCCACAATCACACTCATGTTTAAAGGGATAGTTTACACAAAACTTGTTATTTACTCACTATTTACTCATCCTCAGGTGGTTATAAACCTTTAAGTTTCTTTCTTCTAACATAAAAAAGAAGATATTTTGAAAAAAGCTGAAAACCATTGACTTCCATAGTAGGAGAAGACAAATATACTGGAAGTCAGTGGTTACAGGTGTCCAGCTTTTATTCTTTTGTGTTGAACAGAAGAAAGAACCTCATAAATGTTGTTTAAATTTTGGGTGAACTATCTCTTTAAAGGTCTCGTGAAGTGCATTGGAATGAACATTTTTATTTGATGTTTGACGTAATCGTAACTGAAATCAGAAGACAGGGTGGGGCATAGAGTAGAGTAGATCCTCCACCTTTTCAAACAGCCAATAGTGTTATGTTTGAACGGTCCTTGATATGAATAAATGACTGATTTCAGTATCAGCAATAGTGTCTTGAAGTGGGTGGGATATATCAGTAACCAGAGGATTTCATTAGAATCTGAAGTGATGGTAAGGTGACGCCAAAAAAAAAATCATTGATTCATTTTGACGGAAGTAACAAACCTAAAGCGTTGAATGTTTATCTTTTAAATAAGTGTTTCCCAACCCTGTTCCTGGAGGCACACCAACTACATATTTTGGATGTCTCCCTTATCTGACCCATTCATTTCAGGTTTTGGAGTCACTTCTAATGTTCTGATGAGCTGATTCAGGTGTGTTTGATTAGGAAGAGGTTGAAAATGTGTACTGTTGGTGTGCCTTTAGGAACAGGGTTGGGAGACACTGTTCTAAATGCAAATTTAGGATGGAGCACACTTGCTTATAGATTGCCTTAAGTCTAACATATTAATACTAAAACGTTAAAAACCTACATTTTGATTTCATAGGGACTTAAAGTTTATGTAGGAAGGGCTCGGCCATTCAAATGAGAGTATATTGCAGGTCAGACTCAAACCTGCATGAGCACCAAAGCTCTAACCCACCACTAACCATGGGCCCAAAGAGATTAATGGCTTTGAAAATGGCTCTAGCTGTTTCTCCCGCGCTCCTTCACTTCTTCCCCTCTTTCCTTTCACTTTTTTATTGTCCACCCTTTATCTGCTGCGAAGTGCATTACATGAGTGTCTATTGATTTCTGTCAGTATTGTAAAGAAGCGGAATGCAGCAGGGGTAAACCTATTGCACTTGTCTTCTTTCTGCTCCATTGTGTGGCTTAATCTAAGTCTGGTCTAATTACCTGTGTTAAAGAGACGCTCGTACACAAGAAAGAAAAGATGCATCATTTGCTTCTCAATGCCATCCTGTTAAAGCAGGCTGTTTCGTTTCAACTACCGCACTTTACCCCCCCCTCCTTCCCTTCCAGTCTGCGTGCATGGCACCAGATCTTACTCCTAAATGAGTATTAAATTGCAATACGTTTGACAGGAGGCAGCGCCCCTGGAGCCCATCGGCAGGGTTCATCTGCATCTCGTGAATATGCGCGCCATTTGCTAATGTATGCAAATGTGATGGAAAAATGGAGGTAATTGGTGGTGGACGGATGGCGATGCCGAGCTAAATCGGTATGGGAGGCATCATGGGGTCTGCTGGGCATTGCAAGACCACTTGAACTGAGTGAACACAGTTCCAGCTAAACTACAGCCAGTGTGTATTTGCTGCTCTGTGGATGCTTTATTATGTTAACTAGGTTTAAGGAATGCTTTTACTGCTGGTTATGAGGAAAAATATTTGGAATTGGTTTAAGATTTTGTTAAATGTTAACATCACAACATTATTATAAAGTGAGCTGGGAGTATTAATCAATAAGTAAGAAAAAGGAAGGACATATGGAGATTTTTTTTAATATATAAAAAAAGTATAAAAAGTGAAAATATTAATAGATTTTTGTTTGATTTATGCAAATGTATTTATTTTTTAAACTTGGTTGTTTGTACCCCAAGAGGGGTAGGAAAACATTGGTTTTACCAAAAAAAGAGAGAAAAAGTACATAAACATTTTATTAATGCATTAACATTGATTTAAAGGTGCTGTATGTATGTTTTTGACTCTTCTAAAGCATAAAAATACCATAATGTGTTTGCAGATATTTAGGAAACATGCTCAGTGAACCTTCTTGTTTATCTGAAAAACAATGCTGAAGTCAGTTATTCTACTTTAAAATTGTGAGTTACATGCCGGAACGTCTGTCTTTGTTTTTGTTCTTTTAACCCGCCCACTGCCACTTTAGCCAATTAAATTTCAGCACCCCAGGTTGCCTTGTTGGAAAACAGCATATTTCCTACATTCATTCATTCAGAAAGGCTCTCAAAGCATGCGCCCATGACCGAAATGCGACCTCCGTTGGACAGTAGCAGACTTTGAAATGAGATGCAGATTCAGAGTTCCACATGAGGTTATTAATTAGCAAATACTTTAAATATTACGATTGTAAACATTAGGTGAGCAGGTTACATTGTAACGGTGTGTCCTAACAGCACGCTACGTGACGAGATTTGCAGTCATAAGAAATTTGGGTGTTTGCACCAGACGAAACACGACAGAAATTGAAATACAGCCATTCAGAAGCACAGAATATGCAATTACTCATGAAATGGTAAGGTTTATAATCTAATTATTACATATTAAATCTCTTTAACATTATTAAATGCACATGCTGAATCACTGATATGTGTTGGTTTTGAGTCACAGTTCTAAAGTTTAATTTCAAACAGTTTATTTTATTTTCCAGATCTGAGGTGAACTATCTGCTGCTGATTTCAGCAGTACAGCAATAAATGTCATGTAAAATGGCATTCAAACTTACATTGTTAGCATTTAACACTGCATAAAGCATATGAGGTATACCTGAGGTGATCATGTCATCAAGTTTTCTGTTGTTCAGCAGCAAGAAATAAAAGCCGTTTCTAATATATAAATTTGAGGTGTTAGGACAAAAACTCCTTTTAATATGGAAAACATTCCTTCTAACGGGTGCCATTGCTTTTATTTAGAACACGATTTAAATCAGATTGTCAGACTTGCTCCTATTGGTCCTCAATCTGGCAACCTGCGCTTGCATTTGTTTTAATCTAGGAATGCAATACCTAGTTCAACCACTGGGTGTCAAACTTGCATACTGCACCTTTAATAACAAAACGGTAATTAAGTCAAAGTTAAGTCATTTAAGAAATGTTGAAATTATGTACTTTTCCTCTCTATTTTGCGTTGAACTGATACTACTGATTTTACTCTGAAAAACACTATACTACATTATATATTTATATTAAAACACTATATAAATAGATTTGAGTAAACTGCATTTTAACAAGTAAATTAAAACCTAGAAGATATTAGTAAATACTCATGTTCAGTTGCACCAACCTGATTTCACCAATTAGGACATGTTCCTGGATTAACATCTTTGTTGATCCTGGAACATCATTTTGTTTTGAAAATGTAATCCATATCAACCCCCCCATCCCCCCCCCAAAAAAAAAACTAACCATAACTCTAAATTATTCCCAAAATCAGAGGGGAATAATAGTTGGATAACAATCATGTAGAAGTGCATAAACCTAACCGTAAGCCTAAACTCAACATAAATGGTAAACGTATCCCTTAATTCTGATTGGCTGATTGGAATGTTGTTCCAGTATCAACATAGAAGTTAATTCAGGAACATGTCCTACTTGGTGAAATCAGGTTGGCACAACTGAACATGGATATTTACTATTATCTTCTAGGTTTTAATTCACTTTTGAACAAGCTAATTACTTAATCCAATCACGTTTTTGTTTGTCTTTTTTAATATTACACTTCAGTGTTTTTGCACATTTTAAAAAAGGCCTTTGCATATGAAAACAGCTGCTTTTATATTTTACAGTGGATGATATTCAAGAGGGGGATCATCATATCTAAGGGCCCTTGACAGCCCCGGAAAACCCCCGGCTTAAATGGAGATTAATATTATTATTTTATCCTCTTCTCTCTAGTTGTTTTATTCATTGAAATTGTGTTCCTCCGCCCTAAACGTAACTCAAGTGCATATTTTACGTGTAAACATCAGTCATCATAGTCCACTGCACTGCACTTGTCCACTAAACACTCCAAGATATATTGTCTTTGTACTTCTTGCTTCTCCTCCGACTGCTTAATAACAGAGCCTTAATTAATATGGCCCGAGGCTAGGAGTTTATAGACCACTGAATGAAGAGAAAAGTAGATTTCTAGGGCCATTTCTCTGTGGAGCTCCTAGCAATATCTCCATGAGCAATTCTGCCTGCGTTTCTCATCAGATTGTTAGTGGATCTTTTGAATCTGAGAGACGATATTATACCTTGCAGCTCATATATATATATATATATATATATATGGATTCAGCTCCTACAGAGTGAGATTCGTACCATATCGATCCATTGAGGGGGAAAAATAAGGCTCAACAAATGAAAAATAAAGACCTGACAAATAAAGAAAGCATCTGTGACTTTATGAGGCAGAAGTGGACTGCAGGTATTGGAGAAGAGTTACGACTCAAAAGGGAGACAGTGTGAATGAATGGCAGCTACTCGGAGCTATGCAGGTCTTTCAATTAAATGGGCAGGCAGGGAAGGTCAGAATCTCTCGTCTAGGAAAGAGCACTGTCTTATTAAGACTACTTCAGATTGAGTGAGAGTGAGAACAGATTGAGAAAATGAAAGGAGGGTGAGGGGGGGTGGAGGTTGGCCTCGTTGTTCAGCTGAAGAGAGGGAGACTGAGCGAGCGGACACAGGCTGAAAATGAACCAAGAGAGTGGGAGAATAATTTGGCCGTCCCCAGTGTTCATATGTTGACTGAAGGAAGGGGAAGGAATGAAACGGGGAGGGGGGAAAGGCTGTAATTTCGACTCCGGTAGATGTGCCTCTGGGAAAATCCGTCCGGCCTACGGAAGCCCAGCAGGCCCATAAATCACCTGACGAGCTCCAGGCTCCCAGGAACCCTGTGGTGGTGACCCCGTCTTTTGTCTTTTCCCACATCATATCCCAGTTTCAACACAGTCTTACCGCAGTTTGTAACTTCTAGATTTAGTGGCTAACTTAATTTGAATGATCTCATCTGTAAGTTTTAGTATGATTTGCTTATCCTCCAATGAAATGAGGGGTAGGGTTAGGGCTAGGACTTAGGGGGACACCTTTTAAAAACTACGTTTTCATATGAAATTGTATGAATTTGTACAAAGTAACCAATTTTTACAAGATGTCCTTGCTGCAGTCTGTAGCACAATGACATACTGGATCAGTTTCAATACGTAGTGGACATTGTAACACCTACTATGGTAACACCCATGCTACTGTGATGATTTTGTAAATGTTAATAACTGTGAGGGTTGGGGTAGGTGTAAATGTTAATTACACACAATGTAATGGGTAAATTAATAATTCATTCATTCCTTTATTTTCCTTCGCTTAGTCCCTTTATTCATCAGGGGTCACCATAGCAGAATGAACCGGCAACTTATTCAGCATATGTTTTACACAGCGGATGCCCTTCCAGCTGCAACCCATCACTGGGAAACATCCATACACACACATACACTACGGCCAATTTAGTTTATTCAATTCCCCTATAGCGCATGTCTTTGGACTGTGGGGGAAACCGGAGCACCCGGAGGAAACCCACGCCAACACAGGGAGAACGTACAAACTCCACACAGAAATGCCAACTGACCCAGCCGGGACTCGAAACAGCGACCTTCTTGCTGTGAGGCGACAGTGCTAAGCCACCGTGCCACTGAGCCACCGTGTTGCCAATTTAATAATTAATATACTTTTTTTAATAGCAAAAACTGTTTGCACTAATTTTTGGGAAAATACGTAAAATAGTTACGTTTCCTCATGAGATCAGGAAGTTCTGCGCAGTTCTCTTTTGCTTATATGAAGTCATGTAAACTTACTGCCCAGATTAATCACCTTTTCATTTGACTCGCAATAGGATTTCAATGACCTTCAAATTCATGATATTACAGAACAGTGATTTTACTCTTTATTACTCTATACTCTTTCTAACAGAATATCTAATGTGCAGTTGTAGTCACCGTGTTGTTTTACAACTTCATTCCAGAATCTCCCTCTCCCGATTTTACATTATATAAATTCTCTGGTAATCCTTTAAGATTTAGTCTTAGTGTGAATGCTGTGTTACAGTGTTCAGCTTGCTTGCAAGGCTTCTCAAAAAATAGCCATGGCTACTGATGACACACTGAGGTCGAAACGATTGGAACACGAAACGATCAGTCCAATTGTAGACCACAATTTTTTTTACGACGAAAGCACAAGAGTGCGCTTGGACGGTACGTCAGGTGACGCAACGGTTGATAGATATTGGTGATTTTGACACCAGCTCTTGAGATTTTGTCATCAAAAGCGACCGGACTACATTCACACGTGCCGATATCTGTTTGCTCAGGCTGTGGAATAAATCTAGTAATATTGTAAAAAATGTTCAATTTCTAACACGAGCTATTCGTTTCGCTTCACAAGTCATCAGTGTGTCATCAGGAGCCGTCGCTATTGATTTGGACCCATGTGTTATATTTAGCCTAAAAAACCTCTCACCATTCACTGCCATTATGTGAACCACCAAGAACCACAGATTCAGCTCAAAATCTTCTTTAATGCTCTACTGAAGAAAAACATCCATCTTGGATGACCTGTGGATGAGTAAATTACCCCATTGGCAGATTAGTTTGCTTGTTTTGCGGAAAAACTCACTTAAATTCAACATATTATTTCTGAAAACAAGACAATATCTTTTGCTTCTGGGCAGCACGGTGGCGCAGTGGGTAGCGCTGTCGCCTCACAGCAAGAAGGTCGCTGGTTTGAGCCTCGGCTGAGTAAGTTGGTATTTCTGTGTGGAGTTTGCATGTTCTCCCTGTGTTCGCGTGGGTTTCCTCCGGGTGCTCAGGTTTCCACCCACAAGTCCAAAGACATGCGCTATAGGGGAATTGGGTAAGCTAAATTGTCCGTAGTGTATGAGTGTGTGTGAATGAGTGTGTATGGGTGTTTCCCAGTTATGGGTTGCAGCTGGAAGAGCATCCGCTGCATTAAACATATGCTGAATAAGTTGGTGGTTCATTCCGCTGTGGCGACACCTGATTAATAAAGGGACTAAGCCGAAAATAAAATGAATGAATGAATCTTGTTTAATCCCGTCCCTTTTCGCAGCGCCATACAACAGAATTTCGCTCAAAGCTCAAACTCTAGCGGCATTACCTGTAGGTTTCAATCAAGACTGAAAGACTCAATTAGTTTGATCAGGTGTGTTTAATTAGGGTTGAAACTAAACTCTGCAGACAGACTCTGGTCTAGACAGTGCTTCTTGATTTAGGAATATTTCGATATTTGGACTAGAAACAAGGCAAAAAGCATTGTCTTACAGAGATAGCATTTATTCCAGTAACATGCACCAGGGAGTCATGCACAGTGTGACCATGAAGGTAGACTATGAAACTAAACAGCATCAGCTTTGATTTTATGTTGTCTTTGAGCGATACATGATGCAGATAGCTCTCCATTGTCTGGCTTTGTGGCTACGCTGTATATATTCGTTGCACACGCGCCAGGCTCCCGACGGAATACCACTGATGGTGTTTGAATATAGAGTGTTCTGTCCTTTCATACCCTTGTGCCATTGATCAGTCCCACAATAATTGTTGCTTCTTGAGGTTATCAGACCCCTTCTCCTCCCAAAGGACCACAGAAAGGCCCGTGCCGGCTCTCCGGAGACTTATTGCGGAAGCAGTCAGTAGTTGAATATTTTCAGCAGTCGTCTCAAGTGGATTTCATAAAGCAAGCCGGTTCCCCCACACTTTGAGTGGAGGTCCGGAGAGAGTTATCGCAACTGCGGAGAAGGGAATAATTGTTTCCGAGCTTGAGCGGGGGGTGACATCTCAACTTCTTCCTTCCGCACTTTTTTCTTCTCTCTTCTGTATTGCTCACACATTTCATTGGAGCTCCCTCATGCATTTTTTTTCTTCTCAACACTCTTTTCATTCCTGATATTAATGGTTTTTGAACAATGCATTTAGTCCGTGAAAGAGGCGCCGTTGCTGCAATATATTGCAATGTTATTTTCTTCTTCCTGTCTGCTTTCCTGTCGCTGTTTGCATATCTGATATCTGTTGTATATAAACAGAACAAACTGTGAACGGCAGGCGAGTTTTTATTAGGTTTTGCTTCTCGAGTGAAAGATGGTTGTTTACGAGGTTATATCTGTTCAGAGCTTACAGCAATTGAGGTAAAAAAAAAAGAAACAGAAAAAGAAGAAGAAGCCTGGTTTGTGAGGTGACGCACATACATGGGTAGTTGATAAATAGGCAGTAAAAATAGCTTTTTTTGTAAAACATTATTTTTGAAGAAAAGTCTGATATTTGAGAAAATATAAGAGTTTACTTACTTGATCACTTAGGTCACAGTTTTTTGTTAAATATGTCCTATGGTGTGACAGCAAAAGCTAAGACAAAAAACTCTTAATAGTAATATACAAATCGTGTGAGAGCGATTCATCTTTATTGCCAAACATTTATGTCCATAATGTTACTTATTTTATTCATTCATTCATTCATTCCTTTTCTTTTCGGCTTAGTCCCTTTATTAATCCGGGGTCGCCACAGCGGAATGAACCGCCAACTTATCCAGCATATGTTTTACGCAGCAGATGCCCTTCCAGCTGCAACCCATCACTGGGAAATACCCATACACTCTCATTCACACACATACACTATGGACAATTTAGCTTACCCAATTCACCTATAGCGCATGTCTTTGGACTTGTGGGGGAAACCGGAGTGCTTATTTTATATGAAATTTAAAATATTTTCCATGATTTTCTATAAATAGGGGTGGCACAGTAAAGGACATCAAAACTTAACACTTTTGCAGTTGTTCCAAAACAGCTAAATACACATTTATTTTTAAATGAGCAGAAACAACCCAATTCTTGAGATTTTTTGGGACAGTTTCATTGTTTTATGTTCAATCCACTTAAATTTGTTAAGTTAACTTAATTGATTTTTGTTGGGACAACCTGAATGAATTGTGTGGAAGCCTACATTTCTTACAGCATACACTAACTGGCAAAAGTCTTGTTGCCTATCCTAGTTTTAGGAACAACAAATAATAACTTGACTTCTAGTTTGTCATTTGGTATCAGAAGTGGCTTATATGAAAGGCAAAGGCCTCTAGATTACGCTTATTTTACCAAAATAAAATATGATCATGCCTTGATTTTTAATTATTTAATTAGGACAGTAAGGTCTGACTTTGCTTAGACAAAAGTCTTGTCACTTAACAGAAATAATGTACAGTATAGAATATAAAGTCATGGTGCAGTGGAAAAAGAGTTGATATTGTGTATGACTCCCATGAGCTTGGACGACTGCATCCATACATCTCTGCAATGACTCAAATCACTTATTAATAAAGTCATCTGGAATGGCAAAGAAAGCATTCTTGCAGGACTCCCAGAGTTCATCAAGATACTTTGGATTCATCTTCAGTGCCTCCTCCTTCATTTTACCCCAGACCTGTTTAATAATGTTCATGTCTGGTGACTGGGCTGGCCAATCCTGGAGCACCTTGACCTTCTTTACTTTCAGGAACTTTGATGTGGAGGCTGAAGTATGAGAAGGAGCGCTGTCCTGCTGAAGAATTTGCCCTCTCCTGTGGTTTGTATTGTAATGGGCAGCGCAAATGTCTTGATACCTCAGGCTGTTGATGTTGCCATCCACTCTGCAGATCTCTCGCACGCCCCCATACTGAATGTAACCTCAAACCATGATTTTTCCTTCACCAAACTTGACTGATTTCTTTGGGAATCTTGGGTCCATGCGGGTTCCAATAGGTCTTCTGCAGTATTTGTGATGATTGGGATGCAGTTCAACAGATGATTCATCGGAAAAATCTACCTTCTGCCACTTTTCCAAATGATCAACTAGAAGTCAAGTTATTATTTGTTGCTCTTACAACTGGGAGTGACGACAAGACTTTTGTCAGGTAGTGTATGTGAGAAATCATGAGACAAAACTTAACAGGTGCATATCATGGGCTCACTTGATCTCGAATGGGGTCCTTCAGCTAATTAAAGCTTTCCCTGGAATTGCCTGATTAAATTAAAATTTAATGTCACACCTGAAGAAATGGTGTTTCAGTGACAAAATGTATCAATTTCCTTTGTTTTCAGAAATATTTGGATAAAAAAAAGATTCAGATTTACTAAAATGGCCACTTGTAAAATTAGGTCTGAGTTATTTATTAATGATTTAACGTTTTCTTTTTAATTTTTAAGAGCTGTGATTTATTTAACTATGCTTGAAACAGTAACACCACAGGACAGTTTTGAGATTTGGCTCAAAAATGTACGCAGCAGGTTTTGTAAGAAGAGGTCAGTGGAAAACAAAGGAATGTTTAACAATTTACCGCACTGTAAATGATGCCAATACTAATTATATTACTTTTTCGTCGTGTGTGACAGTGAAAATGCAATGTCATAGTTTTCAACAACCCAAAATATTTAGATATATTTGATAGCTGTGAAATTCGTATTCATTCATTCATTTTCCTTCAGCTTAGTCCCTTATTTATCAGGGGTCGCCACAGGGTAATGAACTGCCAACAACATATGTTTTATGCAGCGGATGCCCTTCCAGCTGCAACCCAGTACTGGGAAACATCCATACACACTCATTCACACACATACACTATGGCCAATTTAGTTTATTCAATTCACCTAAAGCGCATGTCTTTGGACTGTGGGGGAAACTGAAGCACCCGGAGGAAACCACCCGAACATGGTGAGAACATACAAACTCCACACAGAAATGCCAACTGACCCAGCCGGGACTCGAACCAGTGACCTTCTCACTGTGAGGTGACAGTGCTAACCACTGAGCCACTGTGTCGCCCGACCAAGGAAATTTTCATAGTATTTCCTGTAATATTTTTTTTAGTTTGGCTGGAATAAAAGCAGTTTTTATTTATTTTTTTATTACAATTTTAAAGTCAATATTATTCGCCCCCTTAAATATTTTTTCAACCGCTGTTATCTATTAAATTGCCTAATTATCTTAACTTGCCTAGTAAACATAATAACCTAGATAAGTTTTTTAAAATGCGCTTATAATTAATAATAATTTTGACTTCAACTGTATTAAATACCCCAAAAATTACAGTTTTTACATTTCTCTTTACTTCTGTGACCTCTATCCATAACTTGAGCTTCTTTAGCCTGCCTGTCCTCCACTCTGTGGCTGGATTTTAATTGTGAATCTTGGGGCCGGTAGCAAAGTCCCCAGTCTCATTTTAGCAGTGCCTGAGACAGTAGATGGGACTTGACTGGCCCCGAACATGCAGAGGTCAAGTCCTGCGGGGTCTACATCTACACTAGAGAGAGCTCGCTTGTTATTTTAGAACCGCAGCCCATTGGATCTGTGAATAGCTTAAGAAATTAATTAAGCTAATGCCGGGAAATAAAAGTTGTAGTCCAAAGTCAGCAGGAGGACCTCTTCTTTGTGTTCGCGTTACTGAGGACTTTATAGGTCTATGTGGAAAAGGAAATCGATTTCATAAAAGGTCACTCAAAGCGAATGCAGAAATAGTGTGATTACATGATGAATATATCTCTGGGAGTGCTTCATACGTCAGTCAATAAGAGCGTCTTTATAAGAGGCTCTCAGCAAGAACGTTCAGATATTGGTCTTCTAAACACTCCTTGAATTGAAATCAATAAATCTCTGTTTATTGGTGGCCAGTTCTATGTTTTTTTTATTGGTGATCTGGTTTCCCATAGTTGTAACTATAGGCCTGAATATCTGGACACAGTTCCTTTTTTTTTGGTCCATATCATTGTTTACTCTCTTCTTTGAATAAAATAAAATAAAATAAAATAAAATAAAATAAAATAAAATAAAA
>CAIGQV010019164.1:5506768-5525433 GCA_903798115.1 Danio jaintianensis
AAATAAATAAATAAATAAATAAATAAATAAATAAATAAATAAATAAAATAAAATTTAATTAAATAAAAATAAAAATAAATAAAATAACAAATTAATTAATTTAATTAAATAAAATAAAAAATAGAAAAAATATATATATAAATAAAATAAAATAAAATAAAATGAAAAGAAATAAAATAAAATAAAAGTAAATAAAAGTAATTAAATTTAAAATAAATAAAATAAAATAAAATCAGATACAATTGAATTAAATAAAATTTAAAGCGTGTATACACTGTTGCTTAGCAAAAAAACAATTATGGATGGAATATCTGGACACAGTTCCTTTTCTTTTCTTTGTCCACATCATTGTTTACTCTCTCTTAAATAAATTAAATAAATAAATAAATGAAGCCATTACACATTGTTGCTTAGCAAAAGGTGAATGGATGAAATCCAATAATTGCAGTAGGAATTTATGCAATCTGCAATTTTTCAGAAAGATTTCAGCATGGATACAATTTTATTTTTTTCATGGTGGCACTGATCACATTTACCATTGTTCTGCAAAAAAATTTAGGCAAAATCCAGTCATTCTAAAAGGAATTGCTAGAAATCTGAACATTTACATCAAGGTTAAAAAGTTCACCTCACAGGTTTGCTTGTGTTCAAGTCAGTCATGTATTCTGAACAACTAAAAATATTCTTGTTTTGAAAGCGACTTCTGTATGAATTGTTCTTTATACATCTTAACAATATTGACAATGAACCTTTTGCACATGAACTCTCACTGAGATGGCACTAATGTGACCTGACATATAAATGAAACACTTATCTATGCAGAATTCACTTTAGCTTTTAAACTCAAAATCACTCCTAAAACTGCTTGGTTTAAAAGTGTCTTATGTGAGAAGTGCTTTATTGAAAGTGAAAGACTGCTCTATTTTGCCTGCATAATATTGCAAATACTAAGACTGTGCCTTAAAATATTTTTACTTAATGGCTACAACAAATGGCATTCAATTTGAACTATTCTTGAGTTTTACTGAAACCATTATGAATACAAAATAAAAAAAGGGGGGGACCAGATTTACTGACTAATCTTTTTGGCAGTACAGTACTGTCAGACATGTGCAGGGAATAATTTGAAAAGGCGTAGAGGCTCATCTAATAACTTATAATAGGCAAAACACTGCAGCCAAAAACACTTATTTCATGCAATTGTCAATTGTCCATAAAGTGTTTTTTTTTTTTTCTTTTTCAGTCTAATATAAAGAAAACATCCAAAATAATAATTTTTACTCAGGCTGAGAATGATTTGTAATTGTGCTGCACCGTACCAGGCTCACATGGAAATACAACTGGAATCATTCCTGACTGTTCTTGTGGGTTTGCACCAAACGTGGAATTAAGTATTCGTAAAGTAATTTACATACAAAGTCAATACAACACCACAAAATAAAGACAAATTAACACTGTGTGGGACAAATAATGTGGAATGTGTGGAAGTTCAAATAATTGAACTCAAACAAAAAATTTGCATGAGTGGAAAACATCCCATGAGTAAACTAGAGCTAGTGACGCAGTGCTTCGCATTTGTTGTGAACCCAGCTTTAGAACCATTGAATAATGCCTATTGTCAACACTGAAAAGCATTTATTCCCCAGAAACAAACCACTTGAATAGATTGATAAACAAGCAATTCTGGGCAAGATACTGAACTAAAAATTTGCATGAGGAGAAAACATACCACGAGTAAATTAGAGCTAGTGACGCGGTGCGTCGCATTTCTTGTGAACCCAGCTTTAGAACCGTTAAAAAGCGGCTATTGTCAACACTGAATAGCATTTATTCCTCAAAAACAAATCACTTGGATAAATTGATAAACAAGCCATTCTGGGAAAGATACTAAAACTAAAAATTTGCATGAGGGGAAAACATCCTGCGAGTAAACTAGAGCTAGTGACGAGGTGCTCCGCATTTGTTGTGAACCCAGCTTCAGAACGGTTGAAAAGTGGCTATTGTCAACACTGAAAAACATTTATTCCCCAGAAACAAATCACTTGGATAAATTAATAAACAAGCCATTCTGGGCAAGATACACCTCTAAAGAAGAGTGGGGTAACAAATCCATTTCAAACCCAGTTGGACTTTGTGGCCAGGGGCTAAAAAGCTGGACTGTCCTCCACTGCAGCCCATTGGCTGCATCTGCCAGGCAGGAAGTGGCACTGAACACCAGGCCAACTCAGAATAATTGACTCTGTAGCACTCTAGCCACCCACTTGATGAATAGTCCCTCTGCAAAAAAAACACTGGCGGGACCACTGGTCATTTTAATGAGTAAAATGTTTCACTCTGGGCCATTTTTGGGATGTACCATTAGACATGCAGGGCGTTTTTTTATCTTCCAAATAGCACATTTGTGCAGAAGTGTGTTTCCACAGTGCACCCCCACCAACCTTTCTGATTGTATATTCATGTAGTGCTCTCTCCGTGCAGTTACATGATTTATGTAATCAGCACTCTCACTATGTTTAATCCTTAAAGGAAGGTCCTCTTCATCTAAAATTAAACATGATTCAAGATCTAAAGGCAATGGAAAGTTTCTCTCTTTCATTTCTCTTACTCATCCTTTCTTTCCTCCTTTTTTAAATCCGGTAATCGATCGGCGCTTAAGCTCCAGAGAGATAATCAGTTTGTCAAATCAGTGAATGGGGCTCCATCAATCGCCGGGTTGTGTATTGTGTACCTGTGCTTTCACCGCAGCTGGGGCTTTGTCATCTGAAACGTGTTTTGAAAATCTATTAAAGTGTCTTTCTGACTTCATTGAGCTGCAGAAGTGTGGACGGAGCAAAGGGACAGCGTCCCTGAGGTGTTGATGTGAAGAGTGACTGAGCAAAGGGAGAATATTGATTTTTGTTATGGGGAGCTTGTTTCACTAAAGCAGGGTCTTCCTTTGCCAAAGTCATCAAAGTGCTCATGAGTTCTGTTTTCCCATTTCCCATTGAGTGGTGCGTCCTTGTCCGGTTGTATTCTAGATTTCATTTGGTGGAGACTGTAGTTTGTCCTCTTTGTTCTATTTGCAACTGTGTATATGATTGTGCTTGTGTAAGTGTGCTTGTTTATGTGGTTTACAAGGACATGAAAATTGTATAATGGCATGGGTATGACCAGTGCTTAATAAAATGAGGCTTGTTCGGCACAAATTAAGCCCTGGGTATGACCTTGGTCAGGGATGGGCAACTGTCCTGCAGAATTTAGATCCAACCCTAATCAAACACACCTGCTTATGGCTTTTTAGTGATCTTAAAGACACTAATTAGCTTGTTCAGGTGTGTTTGATTAGTGTTGGAGCAAAACACTGCAGGACTTCGACCTTCTAGGACCAAAGTTGCCCATCCCTGACCTAAATGTACTGCTGGTTTATGAGGACATGCCTTGTGTTCCTATTATTAAAAATGCTTAAAAATAATTGACATTATTACTTAATGGGGTCTTTTCAGACTTTTCCACAGGTTTCCTGTGAGGGTTTGGTTTAGGGGTAGTGTTAGGGGATGGCCATGTAATAAGTGTTTTTTGCAACATAGGCTCATTCTGAAAACATCCCCCTGTATACATTTCTGGAGAGTGCGAATTATGTAGCCAGAAGTACGTTTGGCTGCATTTCGTCTTTAAAACGAACCATACGGGGCGGCATGACGGCGTTCCTTTTCACGCCTACCAGCTGACCGCTTACCTCCGTATGGACGGCTTTCCCGCTGTTACCAGTTTGTACAGTGGCTCGCTGCGTACGTTGGCGGACTTGAGACGCAGAGAGGAGTTGACCGCATGATGGGGTTCAAGTCTGGTGAAGAACAATTCCAGAAAGCAGGTAAGACAAAAACAGAAGCCAAACAATATAATAAACAAGTAAATAACAGGGTAAGAATGTGGTAAAATCTGAAAACGTGGTAAAAATCAGACGAGGGCTTTTCTTTTTTTGGATTGCTTTTTAAAACTGTCGGTTGGGTTTAGGGAAGTGGGTGGCCGGGTCAATCGGTGCTTTTGAAAACACCATTGCTTGGGTTTAGGGAAGGAGGAGGGTAGGTCAGTCGATCGGTCAGCCAGTCAGTCAGTCAGTCAGTCGACAGCGGCCTCTGGTGGATTTACACAAAAAGAGTACACGAATGGCACTCGCGAGTGAAATTTGAGATCTCAAAAACTGTACACTGAGCCTGTTTTTTTACAGTGTAAAATACGTCATGTCTCTTAACTTGCTTGGTTGGTTTCGGTAGTAAAATGTTTTGTTGTTTGACTACACAAAAACTTTACACTATTGTATGAAAGTACCTTGAAAAGTATCTTCAAAATGGTATTGAAATGAGAACACAAAGAAGTAAAGAAAAGCGTTTATTTAAATAAAACTATTTGAAACTAGCATGAATATAAAGAGTACATTTCTAAGAATGTAGCAGATGAGTTTTTTACCATTTTCTTTTATCGTGGACACTCTTACATTTCATTGAATGTTGCTTTTCTCCATTCTTTCTCTCTAATTGTGAAGACCCAGATGTAGCGACACCTGACAGTCATTGTCACATTACGTGTCTTTCTTGCTATCTTTTTTCTCTTGCCTCCTTTTAAACCCTCTCCATCTTTATATCATCCCCTCGCTCTTTCTCTCTGAAAGGAAAAGGTGACAGGAAGTTTGTCAATGTCTGCCGGGAGCCAGAGAGACTTAGTGCGAGAGTGTGAATAAAGATTGTGAGAGCGAAGGAGGAGAAAAACAGTAGGGGAAACAATCGTGGGTTATTCATGACACCATTATCCCAGGCTAAGTGACAGGAATTGTGCAGACAGCAGGGTGTGTATGCTTTGATTAATGGAAAGAATGAGTGAATGTGACAGGACAGGTGACCAACCACGGGATGTGCTCTCTGATGACACCTTTAACAGCTGCCGCGCTTTGCATTCTGGGATACTTCCTGTCTCTGGTGCCATGGAAATCGAGTCGTCCTTGTGTGTTTAACTCAGAGGGTTCCACTCCAAAAGCACACCTGTGTCTCTGCATTTACTAGGAAATTTAATTGAAAACAAATGAGAAATTGGAAAAGAGCACCGTGGACATTCTTCAGAATTTCTCCTTTTTTGTTCTTTGAAGAAAAAGCATCGAATCTGGAAGCTTAAAACTGCATCAAACAAGAAGTAGTTTTATAACCAATATAGGAACATTGTGGAGGCCATGAACAGTGACGGAAAGAGATGGATAAGACAGTTCCCTCTGGTTAGGGATTTCACCGTAGGACAGGTCATCAGCCAATTAAACCTCCGCCTGCTTCCTCCACCATCCCCGCCTTGCTTCCACACATTACTCCATTTTAATCAGAGCACACAACTCTTTCTCCCACACTCTCTCTCTCTCTCTCTCTCCACTCTGTCTGTCTCTGCAGATTCATTCCTTTCCTCATTTCCAAACACGGCACAATTCAAATGCAAATGCCAGAGCCCAATTACGCATTTCGGTGTGGTTAAGTTTGTATCAGTCCCAAGGAGATTTCTTTTATTTATTTATTTTTTGCAGCACGTTGTGGCAGACTGGACAAGACATACCATTCTCTTCTCCTGATGATCAAATAAAATTAGCTTTAGCAATGTGACAAAACAACTGCATTATTTTATAAATGTGGGAAATTGCTGTGGTAAGCATAGTACAATATTGTGTGCGAATGTCATACAAAAATAATATTATCACAGAAAGAAATATTACAAAAGCTTGTTTGTTATCTTTGTGTAAATAGTCCTGCATTACTAGTGTGGAGCATTACTGTAAAACTGCATAAATGGCAGTTTTTTGATTGATAGGTATACTGTAAACATGAAATAGCAAAATATTTAAATCATAGTCTTTAGATACACTCAAATACGCTCATATTCGTTCAGCCGAGCATGAATGTACTTGCAGGTTTTCCGCCTATATGGTCAGATAAGTTGTGCAATTAGCAAAATACTCTCTTTCTCATGCCTCGCTACGTATTGTGTATGCCAGCTCAGTCTTACTGTAAGCTACTAACCCGCTGAAGCGCAAATGCAATGGTCCTATTTAGCAGAACAAGGCTTAGCATAGGCTTCATTAATAAGAGACGGATTGTGTGCTCTAATTATCTCTTGCAAAACGTGCTTGTTTGTGTAATTCTACTGCTATCTCTAAATGCACAACTCTCCTCTATGTTGAAGCAGTATGCTGTTTTGGGTCATTTAGAATTTAAACTAATAGTTGAAGTGGGATAAGGTCAATAATGTTTGGTGTGCCTCAAGTCTTTGTTCTAGGGCCGTTTTTACTCTGCTGTTGCACTATTAAAACCTTGTTCCGGAGGGAGGTGCTGAAGCACAAATGCAGCCATCATATTTAGCAGAACAAGGCTTAGCATAGGCTTCATTAATAAGAGACTATTTGTGTGCTCTAGTTATATTTTGCAAAGCATGCTTGTTTTTGCAATGCTAATGCTAATCTCAAAATGCACAACTTTCTTCTATGTCAAAGCAGAATGCTTTTTTTGGGTCGTTTAGGATTTAAACTAATAGTTGAAGTGGGATACAGAAAGATCAATACAGTTTGGTGTGCCTCAAGTCTTTGTTCTACGGCCAATTTTGCTCTGTTACACTATTAAAACCTTGTTCCGGAGGGAGGTGCTATAGTGCTGGAATAGGCTCTTCTGCTGCTGACTTTGATGTATAGCTCATTTTGGCTCTTTGCTACCAATCGGTGATGGATGGCTGTGATGGTGATGTTTTGTCCTGCCTCTCTAGTCCTCTTGACTCTGAGCCGTTGGAAATCCATCACTGTCCAGTAGCAGTTGCTGACCCCTGATAGATAGATCCCTGATGGTTACAACCAAACCACAAAAGCCACACACACACACAAACGTGTCTCATTGCGCTAAACAAGTGCGTTATTATCTTACATTTCAGGTTACGCATTGTTGAAAGATCACTAAAGGTCAACCACGGTGGGTTCAGAAGCCCCAGCAGTCTAGTTTAATATCTGTGATGCGTAAAGGGTAGTGCCTCCGGGCGAAACACTAAGCTAAGTGAAAGCGTCCACTGTCCCGCCCTGGCTGCTATAATGTATTCCCGTGGGGGTCAGAACGCTTGACACTTCCGTGCTTATGGGCAGGCCCATTGGAGCATCTGCGGAAACAGAGATGTTTGAGGAGTTACAGTAAACCGTGGGCTGATGCAATATTCATGGGTCTCAGGGTAGCCTGGTGGAACAGCATTGCCCTAAATAGTAACAGGAAACTCGTCTGAATTTCCACTTCACAAGTTGAACGATTCTCTCTGGACATCTGCACCCTTTCACCTTACATCCTCTTTCACACTTGCTCGCTTTCCCCATCTCCTTTTTCCTGGTCTGCAGTTCTTTTGAACACAACAAGCATGCAAGCAAACCCTAAGTATTCTCAAAGACAGAATAATCAGATTTATCATCTTTTCTTAGCCGCACTGTGTCTCGTGTGGTCCTGATAATGATGTTGTTAGGGAATTAATATTAAAATAGATTAGAGTGCTAGATTCAGCACTAGTCTCCTTTTAAAGTGGCTGTCACAGTCTGTTTTCTTTTTGCTTTTGTTTCTTTTCAACTCTTTGTGTGTTTTTAGCATTGATACAGAGCTTAAATATTATAGGATAGTTCTGTACTAGCAGAATTACCATATGCATGTAGAGTTAAGTCAAAAAAAAGACCACAGTACTATGGCACCCAATGTAATGTTTTGCTGGATACATGTTCATCCTTATTTAAAGGGATAGTTCACCCAAAAATGAAAATCATATCATCATTTACTCAAATTCAAATGAGCTTTATTGGCATGACTTGACAATGGGCGACATGGTGGCTCAGTGGTTAGCACTGTCGCCTCACAGCAAGAAGACCGCTGGTTCGAGTCCCTGCTGGGCCAGTTGGCTTTTCTGTGTGGAGTTTGCATGTTCTCCTCGTGTTGACGTGGGTTTCCTCCGGCTGCTCCAGTTTCCCCCTCAAGTCCAAAGACATGCACTATAGGTGAATTGAATAAACCTAATTGGCCATAGTGAATGAGTGTGTATGGATGTTTCCCAGTACTGGGTTGCAGCTGGAAGGGCATCCGCTGTGTAAAACATATGCTGGATAAGATGGCGCTTCATTCCGCCGTGGCGACCACTGATGAATAAAGGGACTAAGCCGAAGGAAAATGAATAAAGAGAAAACAAGAATAGATCTTTAAATAATTAAGTAAGCAGGTACATGTATATCAATTTAAAGTAAATAAATAATAACAATTTTGTACAACAGTACAAGAACTGACCTTGCTTTAGGTTTGTCCACTGGCTGATAAATGTACAAATGTATTCTCTTTCATGTGGTTTTAAACCTTTGTGAGTTTCTTTCTTCTGTTGAATGAACACAAAATATTATATTTTGAAGAATACTGGTTGCTGCCACCCATCCACTTCCATGTAAGAAAAAATATCAACATAGGCTCATTCTGAAAACGTCCCCCTATATACATTTCTGTAGATTTCGAATTATGTAGCAAGTAACAAGTATGTATGGCTGCATTTTGTCTTTAAAATGAACGCTATGGGGCGGTATGACGCCGTTCCTTTTCACGCCTACCAGCTGACCGCTTACCTCTGTATGGACAGTTTTCCTGCTGTTACCATGTTGACCGAGTTGACCGTGACGACGGGGTTCGAGTCCAGCTAGGAACGGTTCCAGAAAGCAGGTAGGACAAAAACAATAAGCCAAAAAATAAAATAAACAAGTAAATAGCAGGGTGAGAATGTGGTAAGATCTGAAAATGTGGTAAAAATCAGACGAGGGCTTTTGTTTTTCTAAATTGATTTTGAAAACACTGTCGGTTGGGTTTAGGCAAGTGGGTGGGCGGGTCAGTCGGTGCTTTTGAAAACACTATTGCTTGGGTTTAGGGAAGGAGGAGGAGTCGATCACTCAGTCAGTCATTCAGTCAGTCAGTCAGTTGACAGCGGCCTCTGGTGGATTTACGCGAGAACAGTAGGCGCGAATGGCACTCGCGAGAGAAATTTGAGATCTCAAAAAGCATACACAGCGGCCTCTGGCGAATTCACGAAAACAAAAACTGCAAAAAAAGCGTACCTCCTGGGACATATTTGGCGCTCTCCAGAATTGTATACAGGGGTACGTTTTCAGAATGAGCCTGGGTTGAAAAATATACTATGTAAGTCAATTGGTGCCAGCAACCAGAATTTTTAAAAGACTTCTTTTGTGTTCAACAGAAGAAAGAAACGCAAATAGGTTTTCAGCAAGTGAAGGGTGAATAAATGATGACATTTTTGAGCAAACTATCTCTTTAAGGTCTGAAGGAGCTAAATAGAGAGAGAGAGAGAGAGAGAGAGAGAGAGAGAGAGAGAGAGAGAGAGAGAGAAAGGAAAGCAAGAGTGACCTCCTGTTTTGTCTGCTAAAGCAAAGCCAGCACAGTTAATTAAGATGTCTGTTCAGCACAAATTAACTTTTGCCATTCTGCCAAAGCATTATGGGAATGTTACTGTTTTACAAGGATTTCGATATGGATTTTATTGATTATGAATGCATTTACCAGAATGGTTTAAGACGTGCATAAACCTACAATAATAAAAGTACATGCTCGCCAGTGCCATGCTGTAAACAATTTTAGTGGCACTGCCTTTTCCGAGCACTGCACTAAATTAAGAATACGGCCAGAAATATAATTTATGTCACTAATTCAAAGACAGATACACCAAAGAGTGTACACAATACAGAAAAAAAAGAGTTAAAGATGTGCCAATGATTATTAGTTATTAGTATCATATGGATTTGAAAAAAAAATTGTGAATTTATTCATTCATTCATTTTCTTTGGGCTTAGTCCCTTTATTCATCAGGGGTCGCCACTGCGGAATGAACTGCCAACTTATCCAGCATATGTTTTACACAGCGAATGCCCTTCCAACTGCAACCCAGTACTGGGAAACATCCATACACACTCATTTACACACATACACTACGGGCAATTTAGTTTATTCAATTCACCTATAGCGCATGTCTTTGGACTGTGGGGGAAACTGGAGCACCCGGAGGAAACCCACGCCAACACGGGGAGAACATGCAAACTCCACACAGAAATGCCAACTGACTGGGACTCGAACCAGCGACCTTCTTGCTGTGAGGCGACAGTGCTAACCACTGAGCCACCGTCTCACCCCTTAGTGAATTTAGTAAGTTTAAATTTAATGACTAAAAATCTTGTGTGCAACCATGAAAAGATAATAAAATATTGCAGGTTTAGAACAAATGTTATTAGCGAGTTTATATTTTGCACTTAGTGGTTACAAACTTGCGCTTATCTCTCAATTTCTACTTGTAAACTTTAAATTCGGAGAAATAAGGAAGTATTGTAAGATGTAAATTCAGAATTGAAAGTCTACAAGCTTGCAATTATGAGAGTCATGAGTTTTATATCTTGACATTTTTAATTTCAATAATCCTGAATTAAAATTTCTAATTTCTGACTCTTTTCTTGCAATTCTAACTTACTTGTAAGTTTAAAATTACTCATTTAGTAGATGCTTTTATCCAAGGTGACGTACAAATAAGGGCGACACGGTGGCTCAGTGGTTAGCACTGTCGCCTCACAGCAAGAAGGTCGCTGGTTAGAGTCCCGGCTGGTTCAGTTGGCATTTCTGTGTGGAGTTTGCATGTTCTCCCCATGTTGGCGTGGGTTTCCTTCGGGTGTTCCGGTTTCTCCCACAGTCCAAAGACATGCGCTATAGGTGAATTGAATAAACTAAATTGCCCGTAGTGTATGTGTGTAAATGAGTGTGTATGGATGTTTCCCAGTACTGGGTTGCAGTTGGAAGGGCATTCGCTGTGTAAAACATATGCTGGATAAGTTGGCTGTTCATTCCGCTGTGGCGACCCTTGATGAATAAAGGGACTAAGCCGAAGGAAAATTAATGAAATGAAACTTACAAATGAATATAATGAGCACTTCAAATCACTGGAGAGCAGCAATTTTTGTTTTGCTGATACCATGACCAATGCTGGGTGTAATTAGTTACAAAGTGTCTAGTTACTGTAATTAAATTACTTTTCCACTGAAAAAAGTAAATAAAGATATACATTTCTTTCTTTTTTCATGTAATTTAATTATTCAGTTACTTATAATGTGCTTGTGTTAAATGCTGTAAATGAATTAATCAGTTCTTATTAGATTAGCTTATTATTCAGATATTTTGCAAATATTTTATAATAACCCAATATTTTATAATAACCCACCTTTATTTCAAATAAAGGTGATTAGATTTGTCAGACAATTGCACATGCTTAAAAAACAATTAACTGAATAAAAAAGTGAAGTCAGTATACACTGTAAAAAATCTGTAATTTTCCGTATTTTTACGATTCATTCAAGTCAAAATTATGATTTACAAGTCACAGATCTAGGAAAATAAAAAGTCATGGCTGGTAACGTAGCATTGTGGAATTCATAATTGCATTCTCATGTTTCGGACCTTATTGGTGCATGAAATGGTGCTAGAAGCTTTTGCAGCCTTAGTCTTTTCCTACAGGTGCAATGGCAGTTTCTGTGACATTTAATTTAGCACTCATAGCTTTTCACTGGAAGCTTGCTCCTGCCTCTTTGGGTATGTGTTCCTCTGTAGGATTGATTTTTACTGAACAGGAGACAGAGAGAGAGAGGGAACACTTGCTCTGTGGGACTCGTCCCGACGCCCGTCTCACTGCCCTGTCAATATCTCAAAGGTGCCACAGACAGATCCTTTTCTCACTTTTTTTTGCTCTCTCTCTCACTCTTTCACACACCGCGTGAATTTTTGTCACATCGATAGCATTCTGTAACAGCCAAGACTGGCGCCACCTTTTTATTGAAGCATGTCCCATGCCAGAAATAAAGAAAAATCACTACCTGAGAAACTCTGCCTTGCTAAAGGCCGTAGGGTTTGATTATCGCACTCCCAGAATTGCTCACAGGAAGGGAAAAAAATCCAATATACCTGCTTTTCAGATAATGGTTTTGATGAATTCAATGAATAATCACAGCATTATTATGTGCTGTTTAATGACACATTTGTATTATTTTGCATGTGTTATAGCTGATTTTTTTTCACACACATGTATGCATATGTAAAAGCACCAAAAAAACAATAGTGTAATACAATTTTATGTATTTGTTCTACCTTGTACAGTGCTCAGCATATATAAGTACACCCCTCACAAATCTCTCTTCTAAATTCATATTTTTAATAGGAAGCTATACAATATTATTCATTCATTCATTTTCTTTTTCGGCTTAGTCCCTTTATTAATCTGGGGTCGCCACAGCGGAATGAACCGCCAACTTATCCAGCATATGTTTTACGCAGCGAATGCCCTTCCAGCTGCAACCCATCACTGGGAAACATCCATACACACTCATTCACACACATACACTACGGACAATTTAGCTTACCCAATTCACCTATACCACATGTCTTTGGACTGTGGGGGAAACCGGAGCACCCGGAGGAAACCCACACGAACACAGGGAGAACATGCAAACTCCACACAGAAATGCCAACTGACCCAGCCGAGGCTTGAACCAGCGACCTTCTTGCTGTGAGGCGATTGTGCTACCCACTGTGCCACCGTGACGCCCATGCAATATTATATTTGTGCATATACATTAGATTAGTCAGTACTGAAGCCAAATCTGGAGCTTATCTAACAAAATAACTTACGATAACGGTCCAAAAACTAGTACACCCAAATTTATATATTATAGAAAAATATTAAATACAAATTTTAAAAAGAGGAAAAATCAACAATTGGACAATACACATTTGAATTGTGTATTGAGATTGGAAAATAAAAATTTTTTTTTTGAAATTTTGTAGGTTGTATTTTTTTTTTTCAATATTTTGCTTAAATTTAATTGTATTATTTTTCAATTTCTAAATATGTTTGGTGTCTAAAATATTATTTTTAAGAAATATATCTGTTTAATCAATCTGTTTTGTTTAAATGCACCAAAATACATTGCCTATCTTCACTGAGAAATAGATATTCATTTTCAAAATGGGGTGTACTCAATTATACTGAGCACTGTAAATTAGAATTTGTCACTCTTTTGTGCAACGAAATAAAAAAAAAATCATAGCAATCAAACATTTTTACCATGATTTACAGAAGATTGTATTGAAGAATAAAATGCTAATTTAAATTTTAAATATGTATACTTGACATTATTTTCAAACCACTAGATTTAATCAGCTAATAAAAAGAAAATAATTAAAATATGATACAATTGTGTATTGTGACCGATTATTTTATGCATTTTGTGTTGTTAATATGTAGTTACATTTTTACAAACGAATGAATGCAAAACTATTAGCCTTCCTGTTAAATTTGAATTGTTTTTCAAGTATTTTCTAATAGATAGAATATAAGGGATTAATAATATTGACCTTAAAATGATTGTAAAAAAATTAAAAACTGCTTTTATTCTAGCCGAAATAAAACAAATAAGACTTTCTCCAGAAGATTAAATATTATAGGACGTACTGTGAAAAATTCCTAGCTCTGTTAAACATCATTTGGGAAATATATATAAAGACAAAATTAATAGGATTACAATTTGAAATTTGCCTGCAACTGTGTGTTTGTGCCTGTATGTGGTTCACATTTAGGTCTTATGGCATCCACGATTCTAAACAATGCATGAAATCTCATTTATTTATTGCTTCTTGATGATCAATCACTTGCTGTATTCCTCATTTGTAAGCATTTAGATTAGTCTGCTTATTGAATAAATACATGTGTAAATCTGCCAGTGCGGATTAACTGCTGAACAGGAGCCAAACCTTAACCTTCTGGACAAAATATTTTTAATAAAATCGATTCCTTTCAGCACATCCTGTCCTACTTGCTGAATGCTCTCAAAAGTTTTAGGCATTTTTTTATTTTATTTCCCCCTCGATGAAGAGCTGCTGTACTATAGGGACTGTTAGCTTCCTCGCAGTCATTATCATAATGTGCTGTGGTTGATGCTGTAATCAAAGTGCTAAAAAAGTCAAGAAAGAATGAATGTTTCAATAACCTTTTTATCAGGATTTGTACTGATATGCAGAAGATGATTATTTGTTTCACTTAATAGTAAATCTGCCTTACTTATGAGAGGTTTTAAATCCTTTCTGACTCATTTACTCAGTATTGTTACATAATAATGTCAAGTTTTTATTTTCGTAACAATATTAATAATAATAAAATAATATACTTAATAATATACCACATTTGACAACTGTCATTTTGTTGTCTGCATCAAGCTAAAATTACAAGATAAAGGAACAAAGGTCTATAGCTGCAAAAATATTATCCTTCCTGTGATATTTTTCTATTATTTTTTTAATATTTCCCAAATACTGTGATATTTAAGTTTCCCAGTGATGGGTTGCAGCTCGAAGAGCATCTGCTGCGTAAAACATATGCTGGATAAGTTGGCGGTTTATTCCGCTGTGGTGACCCCAGATTAATAAAGGGACTAAGCCGAAAAGAAAATGAATGAATGAATGTAATATTTAACAGATTAAGGACATTTTCACTGTATTCCCTAATATATTTTTCTTCCGGAGAAAGTCTTATTTCTTTTAGTTTGGCTGAAATGAAATCCGTTTGTTTTATTTTGAGATTTTTAAGGTCAGCCCCCTTAAGAATTAAACGTTAAGAATAAAACCGTTTCCTGACTCCTCCAAAACACCCCAATGTGACTCAATAATGTTTAGATCTGGAGACTGTTCAGGCCATAGGGAAATGTTCAACTTAACTTTCATGTTCATCAAACCACTCCTGCTCACCAGTCCTGCTGTGTGTGTTGGTGCATTATCATCCTGATACACATCACCGCCTTCAGGATACAATGTTTGAGCCATTGGATGCACATGGTCCTCCAGAACGGTTCGGTAGTCCTTGGCAGTAACGCGCCCATCAAGCACAAGTATTGGGCGTAGGGAATGCTATGATATTGCAGCCCAAACCATCACTGATCCACCCCCATGCTTCACTCTGGGTATGCAACAGTCTGGGTGGTACGCTTCTTTGGGGCTTCTCCACACCGTAACTCTCAGATGTTCTTCGTTTTTAATTCTAATTTCTAATATTTTACTTCTACTGTATTTATTTTATTTTAATGATACTGTTTATAGTATAGACTTATATTTAGGTTACAGTACATTTCTGAATTAAACTGCTTCATTATGCAACCTAATGGAAATATGCAGCCAGCGGTTTTACAGTACATGCTTTATCATGCATTTATCCAAATATGCATTGTACTGCGCATGTGATTTTTGGATGGGGTTAGAAAAGAAATAATCCAACAGAAATGTCATTCAGATCGAGGCTAACCGGATCAATTAACGTCTTTTCATGAGGATTTTTACATTAACCGTCATTCCGATTACAAATGGATTATTTGTGTGCACGTAAACATAGCCATTGGAAGCTAATTGCTTCTTGTTAAATTTCAAAACAAAGACCTGACTATTACGCTTTAATTCTGCCAGTCTGGGTTTATATGGAAAGTATTTTCACTCAATGAGACGTGACGTATCTGTCGTCGACGGACTTCTTTAAATATATTCAGAGTAATTAGCCTAAGAGCAAGGAATGTCTTATTGCAGGAAAGCTATCTGAACTCTTTTGTTGAAAGATCCCTCCGTCTGGCATGGAAAGGCCACTGAAAGTTCTTCTGCTGAACGGTTACGTAACCTCCAGAGACTGTACTGACCTGTGAACTGTGCAAATGCCGCAGAGCAGGAATTTGTTATCTTGAGCACTAATCATAACAGTCTCTTCCTCCTGCTTACAGAACAGCGCTCTGAAGAAGCAGATTAGATCGCAATCTCTGGCGGTGGTGTCGCCCCGTGAACAGGTTTTCAGTCAGGACGGGGTGTTTGTTACAGCCTGGATGTGCATTTTCTTTTGTAACGCTCTCATTTTCAGGCCTCTCTTTCTCTCAATTAAATTAAATTCAATTCTGTTCAATTCAATTCAATTCAATTCAAACTTGCATTATTGGCATGACAAATGTTGCATATGTATTGGCAAAGTTCAAATGGCATAGTACTAGTGATTTATTATTACACTGTAAAACCCAAAAAGTTAAGGTAACTCAAACCATTTGAGGAAACCGATTGCAACAAACCATTTAAGTTCAAAAACTAATCCTAATGAGTACTGTGAACTTAATCCATGTGAGTAAACGAAGCAATTTGAGCACAGTAAAACCCAATAAATGAAGAGAACTCAAACCAACTGAGAACTGTAAAAACCAATAAGTTAAGGCAACTCAAACCGTTTGAGAAAACCGATTGCTACAAACAATTTGAGTTAAAAAAACTAATCTATATGAGTACTGTGAACTTACTCCATTTAAGTTGAAGTAATGAGGTATTTAATTAACTCATTACCTTCAACACTGAGTTCAAAACTCTTTCCAAATGAGTAGAATTAACTTTCAGTACATTTTGAGTTAACTGCACTCATTTTATTTGATAAAGTTGACTGTTGGGTTTTACAGTGTATTAGTAATTCTAAATTTATTATTATTTATTAGTAGTATATGCAATGTGTTTTCCGCGAATGTGCTGTATTTGCCTCATTCACAGCTTGCGCATGGTGTGAACCCAGCCGTGTTGGCCAATCAGAAAGGAGAAAACAGCACATATGCTGAAGTCATGAGGTGAAAACTCTGGTTGCAGTGTCTACACGACCACACTGTACTCAAAGTTTTGGAAAATCTTCACCCTGGCCGGAGTTTTCAGAAAGTTTCTGTTTCAGTCACCTGATACTTGTTTTGGTGTGGACAAACAGCCAAACTGCATAGAAAAAAGTGCAGTTTTGAAAACACCCGCGATCATGTGGACAGGGCCTGAAATTCAAAAATTCTCTCTCTTTCTCTTTTCTCTCTCTCTCGCTCTCTCTCTCTCTCTCTCTCTCTCCAAACAAAGGCGTCTTCGATTATTTTTGCAGGCGTAACAGGGGAGTCCACTCCCAAGACCAGGAAACTGCCATTTCAATTGAGTTCCCGCCGGAACACTGCAGATAACATTCACAGAGAACATTTTCTGATTCTTCCAGCTGATTAGAGATTAATGGGTGTTGTTTCTGCGACACTTTTACTTTGTGCTTGTGTATAGGCATAAGTGAAATCTTAAGTGAAATCTTTTTATCTGTGAATGTTACAGTAGTAGTTAGAATTTTTTTATGACAATCTTGGTCCTTATTTACTATCTGCATTATAATTATAGTACAATGTTGCCATATTATTATTATTATTATTATTATTATTATTATTAGTTGTAGTAGTAGTAGTTGTAGTAGTAGTTTTAGTAGTAGTAGTAGTTGTTGTTGTTGTTGTTGTTGTTGTTGTTGTAGTGGTAGTGGCAGTGGTGGTGTGTTGTTGTTGTTGTTGTTGTCCAAACAGAATAGCCAATTTTCTATTGTCAATATTAATTTGTACAGTGTAAAACTCTGAGCCAGTGTTATTTTAGTTTCTTTGAAATAGCATTGGGCGGTGCGGTGGCGCAGTGGGTAGCGCTGTCGCTTCACAGCAAGAAGGTTGCTGGTTCGAGCCTCGACTGGGCCAGTTGGTATTTCTGTGTGGAGTTTGCATGTTCTCCCCGTGTTCGTGTGGGTTTCCTCCGGGTGCTCCAGTTTCCCCCACAAGTCCAAAGACATGCACTATAGGTGAATTGGGTAAGCCAAATTGTCAGTAGTGTATGTGTGTGAATGAGAGTGAGTGTATGGGTGTTTCCCAGTGATGGGTTGCAGCTGGAAGGGCATCTGCTGCGTAAAACATATGCTCGATAAGTTGGCGGTTTATTCCACTGTGGCGACCCCAGGGACTAATTAATAAAGGGACTAAGCCAAAAAGAAAATGAATGAATAAGATAGCATTGTAGTTTTTTCAGTTGAACTTTAACGTTTTTGTTGTATACATTTTGAACAATGTTAATCAGTTTTAATTATTGTAGTGTATGGTAAAGTTCAAGTTAAATGGTTGAAAATGAGAAATGATGCTGAAGTAATTTTATATTTTATTATATATTTAATTTCAGTTAAGGCTTATTTAATAAACTTTATATATAATATAAAAATATATTTATATATATATATATATATATATATATATATATATATATATATATAATTAAAATATGTTTGTTTGGATTTTGTCTTCATTTTATTTTTAATGATCTTATCCTCAGTTAACTATAACAATCCTCTATAAAACTATAGTATTTTTTTTCCTTTTTAATTTGTAATTTTTAATTTAATTTTGTTTTTATTTTATTTGATGTCATTTTATGTTATGTTATTTTATTTTTATTTTATTTTATTTTATTTTATTTTATTTTTTATTTTATTTTATTTTATTTAAATAAAAAAAAATTTATTCATGTTATGTAACTTTATTTTATTTTATTTGTATTGTATTTTATTGTATTTTATTTTATTTTTCATTTAATTTAATTTAATTTTTAATTTTTTAATTTTTTAATTTTATAATGATAAATATTTATTTTATTTTTCATTTTTTATATTATTTAATATTTTTAATTTAATTTAATATTTATTTTATTTTATTTTATTTTATTTTATTTTATTTTATTTTATTT
>CAIGQV010019164.1:5530391-5544549 GCA_903798115.1 Danio jaintianensis
ACAACAAGTCTGGCCGAATCATATTTATGGACCAAAATATCATAAAAGGGTCTTTTGCACTAAAGAACATTTTCACAGTTCCTAGAACAGTACCAAAGTCCCTTTCAATGAAATTCTTTTCACTCTGCAGCCATATTTGCAACATCCCTGAGCAGTCCTATTTAAATGAATGGAGGAATCCTGAAATCTTGAAAACGGCTTACCAAAACTCGCAATCAAATAACATATTTCAACTGGAAGGCAGGACTACCTTCGCTGTGGCAGCCATACTGAGCGTTGCACCTTTCACCATTCATAGTTATATCTATAGTCTTTTTCAGTACCCACTTTTTGATGTGCTGGAACAATTGTAGTTATAGGAATGCAGTTTGGGCAAAGTAATGCCTCATTTCCACTTAGCAGTATGGTTCAGTACAGTACAGTGTGGTTTGCTTTGGGTTACCCTGATCAGGCTTGCGTTTGCTACTGCCAATAGTACCATTACTTGGTAGGCATGGTGTATGCCAGTAAGTTGCAAACAACATCATTCTTACTTGGTGAAAGGTGTAAGGATATATGTCTTTTGCAGACTCAAGTTCAAATAATTTCAAATGTAGATGAGCAGCAAACATACATAAATAGAGAGAGGAAGCCCACATTTCCATGCACTTAGACCTATTACATGAAAGGACTCGTAAACAACAATGGAGGACATACAGGAGATTCTGTTGTTGTTTCTTGGCATGTGGCTGTTTGTCACAAGACAAGCTTTGATTGAGCTCGGGTTACCCATGGTTCATTGCTGGGTGTTATCATTGTATTATTATTGTGTGTTTTGGCTGTGTATATAAAAATGTTGCTTCCTGTGTTGACATTACCTTGTTTTGTTGCACACGTTGGTGGTGATTCTCTCTAAACCAATAGCATTCAGCAGGGAGTCTATCTCCACCCTTTTGAAAACTGTACTGTTGTGCTAGGTACCCTTAAGAAGGATGCCAAAAACTGTACAGTTCACTATTTTGGTACCTTTGACAGTAGAAATGGAAACAAATGACCATACCATAGTCTACTGTACTGAACTGTAACACTTCCATAAATTAGCTCCCACCTAAGTGTAAGGTCTGACCCAACACAATAGGAACTACCAGTGACATAAGTATACATTGAATAGGCAAATACATGCCATAAGATACACCAGCATTATTTTATATTGTGTTACAAGCTGCATTGTGGGGTTTTTTCTCAGCCTTATTGTTGCCATACAGTACCATATCCTGCACAGAAGAACAATATATACATTTCCTGGTAGCACCTGATATAGCCTTATTTGCCTTATCAAGATGTATCTTATGAGAAACCCTGTCTCTGATTGTTAAGAACAATGCATTATACAATGGGCTTATGGGTAATGTGCATTTCATGGAGGGCTGCTCATGCTGAAAACCCATCCCGTTAATGGTGGCTGCTCTTGGGGAAACCGCTTTATCAAGTGCTTGATGAGCACTGACTAGGCATGGACAGAGTGCTGCTTTATGATTGGCCACTGAACACTTTTGGAACAAACAGGGCTGCACGCTTGATTGGCTCAGCCCTGTTGACTGTATCTTATTCTCATCCTTTCATTCGTATTCTCTTTCTCTGAAACACTTCTATATGTCAGACTGTATGGATGTGGACTGTTAAAAGAGGGAAAAAACAGAGTTAGAGAAGATGACAGGACAGTGCATTGCAGCTGGTAAAGAAGACGTGAGGTCGAAAAATCAATGTTCCTTCTTTCTTAGTGTCCTTGATGCACACCATGCTGTCAGGTTTTCCCTCTGACTCCCCGAGCAACTAAACATCCTGCTTTGGTAGAGAAGAGCTTATATTGGAGTGTCCTTGTATGCATTTTAATGAGAGGTTAAGTTGAGAGTACAGGTGAATGGCCCACATGTCTGGATGGTATAGAACAGTGGATGGACACACCTAAAAAGCAAAGCAGTTCTTAGAACTCTGAACTAGCACCCAGTGGAAAAAGGGGTACCAGTAACCATTGACCCTTTATATTCCAATGGTTGTTCCAGACCTCATTTAGAAGTTCATATAATTCCCAAAGATCAGTCAGATTCTGCTCCATACCTTTTCCATTTTATCATCATGTCACCCTATTTCTTAAAACCTTTCACAAACTATCTCTCAATCCCTAATGTCCTCCCTTGATTTCTTCAGAGCAAGTGTTTGGCCTCCTTTCTGAGGTGGGATCAAAGGGCTGACAGCTGCCCCTCTTCCCCGTTGAGTGTCCTGTGTTCTGTCTGTCTGCTCCCTCCTGAGACCATGACATCAAACATGAAAGACCAACAAAGATCCCTGGGGGTTTTGACAGCATTCTCGAGAACTCCTGCCACTGGATGGTGGAAAAGATAGAGCGAGTGAGCCAGCAAGAAAGAGAGACAAAGGCTGATGGAGCAGGGCACGTACAAGATTGAGAGGCGGGAAACAAAAAAGGAAAGAGCCTGCCGTTTAGCCCGCAGGCTTGTTGCTTATTGCTGCTGAGCTGGACTCGGACTAATTAGTTATTAGATTGCAAAGATGTGCAGGAACAAGTTTTAATTAGGTTAGTGGCGGCTTAAATGAAATGTCTAGCAGAGCCCAGTTCTGCCTATGATAATGATAGACTGAATGCAACTTGGCTGTCAGGACGAAATAAACTCAGGAACCAACAAGTGTTTGGGAATAGATAATTATGAAGGTGACCTTTCAATTATAGCACAAACACCTCAATGCCAGAATCCGCCACCTGAAGTAAGCTTGTTGTCCCCTTATGAATAAAATTACTATGTACAACTATGTATAACTACCATAGAAACACACTTTAAATATCCAATTAGAAGAGCATTTTTTCAGGTTGTACTTTCCTATTTTGAGTCGTTGGAGTTTGGTAAGATGAACCAACCCATAACATTAGCTTACGTTGATAGTACAAAGGTATTACTTGTTGGCTGTTTTTTACAAGATGATAAAGGTGTAACTATACTAGCAATATTGAAATAAATTGATTCAATATTGTAGTTGATTTTTGATTGATTTGATATCAGTTTTTTCTCTTCTGAGAAGAACCACTGATTCAATGATGGACTGGTTATTCATTCAGTATGTCTTTCTGTTAGAACAGACTTCAAGTTTGTACCCTACAAGATTGTAGTTCATAGTTGCTGTGTTTTGTCTTTTGATGGCAGTTTCATTTGTTAAATCACTTTATTAAAGTTAAAAGTCACCAAATGAACTTAATTGACTTTGGGGGCAGCGCGGCCAGTGATTGCTTTTAGCAGATTAATGTAGAACCACATCGTAATACACAAAGGATGTTCACAGAAATCTGCACACTGCGCATGAGATTGGAACACACAGGTAGACTGTGAGGCACAGACACTAAGTGGCTATTGATTTCTACACACAGTGAAGTGAAACTGCGCTGTTTCTTGCCTCGGCTCAGCGTGCAGTGCTCACCAGCGGTTAATTGCCTTTTAAGACACAGATGTCTTTGGCTGGTTCATTTTTAATGATGGCGGCCAGGATGAGGTGTTTTTAGTGTGCTGGAATCGTCTGATAAATATGCTAACACTCACACTCACACAAGGTCATTTTCTGTACATGGCTACCATTATGTTATACTTGGCGCCTTTGAAAATCAGCAAGAAGAAAATAAAGAATTTTTGTTCTGTGGAACATCTTACAGTATAGAACTGCTCCGAGCATTCTAAATGGTCTTTGTCAATGATTTATATACGGGTGGACTGCACTTCCTGCCTTTCTCCAGGACGTTTTTGCCAGGAAATGGGCCATGGCTTCCTGTCTTTTCTCATCAGCACTTATTCAGTTAGCTGTGGAAAATTTCACTTCAATTAATGAATTAATTTCTTGCCTTATCGCATCTTGGCACACTTTGAACTTGAAGGTGAATAGCAGTTCTAACAGTTGTGCTACAACCTCTGGATTTGGTTATGTAACCAGAGGGTCAGGGAGTCACTCGGGTTTAAAAAGCACTTGGCAGCAGCAGGGAATCCTTTATAAATGTTCTAACCCAAGCACATTTCCTCTAATTAGTGAAGATGAGAGTTGGGTCTACCTCTCCCTGGTGTACCTAAGGTGATTGGTTGTGTAAAGAGTTTTGGGTTGGGGCAGTTATCTTCTTTCTCTCTCGCTCTCCAGCCAAACACTGGACAAAGGAGCTTTCTGATGCATGGAAGCATATTGAGGAACACAGAGGAACAGTAATAAGGAATGGCATTCCGGTGATGTAAAACCCCAGTGGTCCAGGTCCAATTCAATTCAATTCCAATTCATGTTTATTTATATAGCGCTTCTACAATGTAGATTGTGTCAAAGCAGCTTAACATAGAAGTTCTAGTAAACTGAAACTGTGTCAGTCCAGTTTTCAGAGTTGAAGTTCAGTTTAGTTCAGTTCAGTGTGGTTTAATTTTCACTGCTGAAAGTCCAAACACTGAAGAGCAAATCCATCGATGCGCAGCTCCACAAGTCCCAAACCAAGCAAGCCAGGCAAGGAACAAAACTTCACCAAATGAAAAGAGTGAAGAAAAGGTTTTTCTTGAGAGAAACCAGGCTCAGTTGGGTACGACCATTTCTCTTCTGGATGAACTTCCTGTGCAGAGCTGCAGTCTAGTGGCCGGGGCTGGAGAACGCTGGACGTCCATTGTGGAGAAGCTTCAGGTGTTAGTAGGTCACCAGCGGGCGTACAGGCTGGCCCATGGGATCAATGTCTCTAGGTTCCACCCTGAGTGTGTTTCGAAGTGTGTGTGTGTGTGTGTGTCCCTGATGATCCTGAGAGAATATGTTATGTTATCAGTGGGATTTTATGTGTGAACAAAATGTAATCCCTCATAAACCTCCACCCACAGACAGAGCCCCAGGTCCAAAACACCCACTTACATCCAACACTATTGTGTCCCATACTGTACATACAGTATGTAAGGTATGTGTGTGGCAATGAAAGTGCACAGTAAGCATTTACATTTAGCAAATGTTTTTATGTGATCCGACTTACACGCACACACCTGGATCAGTGGTTTCCTTGCTTAAGGGACTCACCTCAGCCGTGGTATTGATGGTGGAAGAGATTTCTGGATACCTACAATGCATGCTGGTGTCGGGACTCGAACCTGCAACCTTTGAATTATAAGTCCAATGCTCTCTAGGACTCTGTAATCATTAGGCCACAGCGGCATAGCAATATAATAGGGAAAGTCTTTGTAAAAAATTCAGTGTAGAACAAATTTCGGTTGTCTGACCAAATTATAAGTCAGATGTAATGACATATTTTCTTTAACAATAACATTAATAACATTAACATTAATATCATGACATTAATATCAATAATGTGTATTCCAAAAACCTTTTATACACTTTTTATAAAGTTATGAGGTCAGTTTGTTTATTTATTTATTAACTTTATATTAAATGGCAGTACCTACTGAGTGCTTACATAAATAAAATGTGTACTGTAAATGTCCTTATTGTGTTCATATTGTATGACAAAACAGTGCAATTATAAAGGTCAACAGTGTAATTATAAATTTAACTACACAAATTAATGACAGATATGTATACACACAGTAATAAGTGCATTTTACCAAATTATTAATATAATTTAACTACAATAAAGCTTTCTAAGAATAATTAAAGTAGTTAATCAGCCATAGACCCCATTACCAAGACAAAGTGGGCCATTTATTTGTATTACATAACGTTTTGGGCAGGAAGTAATTGAGTAAAGTAAGCTAAAGACCAGGTGCAACCCACATCTCCCTATAATGTACAAAGCTTCAGAGTAGATTGGCTGCTTATTTAATATATCCTTTCTCACTTCTGCCCATGCAAATGAGGTCTTATTTACAATTTATCTACACAGCATCTCTGAGCGCAGGAACGGTCTGCACTTAGGTCTAGACGTGTAGTTGAGCTTGTCTACAGGAGCAGGTTAAAAGAAAAAAAAAAAATAGAGGGAGCAGGTAGTGTTTAATGTAACTCTCAGACCACAGCTGCCCTTTCCTTTCTCTTCTACCTTTGCTGTATTTTTAAGATTTTCACAAAAAAAGCTTGGAAGTGTTTTTTGTTTTTTTTTCAACCTATGCCATGGGCCAAACAAATCCCATACCATTTCATATGAATCCTGTGTTCGTCCTCTATAGTTATGTGTTTGTTCACTTTCATAGACCAGCTCTATGTTGACTATTTTATGAAAGGCTTTCTGCACCAAACCTGGGTTTACATTTCTGGTGTTCTGAGCTTTTATATGTGACTGCGGACAACAAAACCAGTCACAAGCAGTGTTGGGGAAAGTTACTTTTGAAGGTAATGCATTACAATATTGAGTTACTCCCCAAAAAAGTAACTAGTTGCGTTACTTAGTTACTTTTTATGGAAAGCAATGCGTTATGTTACTTTAGAGTTACTTTTTCATACCTGCCTGAGGCTTGATCTCTTTCAGAACCTGCATGGTATTTTTCTTTTTTTTTCTCTGCATTTAACGACACACTGTATAACCTACACATTCATTTAAATTAACGTTCAGTTAATTAACGTTAATAACATGATTTAATGTTTACAAGCTCAACTTTGGATTTTAATAATGTATTAGTTAATGTAGAACTATAATTAATAAATGCTTTACAAGATTATTCATACTTAATGTTAGTAAATACATTAACATTACCTAATGGACCATTATTCTAAAGTGTTACCAATTCCTACTATCACAGAATTACTATTTAACACATAAAGTCGTCCAGTGAGGTGGATAAGTTCAACAAAAGTAGCAAAGAAAACAAAAAAGGTAAGATTAATCATGTGCGTCGACAAAGGTCGACTTTCCTACATACTCCATCACAAGCTTTTCTGATTTGCTCTACATAATGTTAAATGAGCCTAGCCACTTAGCTGGACACGAGAGAATTAGTCACTGCGGAGATGAATTCAGGTTTTGACAGTAAAACGCTGCCCCGTGTGAGGGATAGGCACCTCTCGGAGCTCTAATGGGTGGAAGCTGCCTGCGCCACAGGCTTTTCCGAGACACCGAATGACCGAGGACATGACACTATGAATAATAGAGTTTGCTGTGCATACACAAGGTGAAAAATGCTGCGTGCTACACACAACGCTACAGGCAAAACTAAATGGAAAACCCTCTGACTGAACTCCATGAGAATTCACCAGTTCATGCTACATACCTTTTATTTTATTTTTTTGTCTTCACATTAAATAATAAAGCATCTTGACAGGATTGCTTCAGCCCGTTTGCCACAGAGACTAACCTATAGAGTTGGAATTCTACCTTTCAGACTAAATGTTCAGTTCTTTGTGGGGACATTTTACCTCTTTTATTAATGGAACAGTCTTAAGGAAAGCTAAAGGATAAAGGATAAAAACAAAGGCACATAGTGGCTAGCTGACCCAAGAAACGTTTACTTTTGGGGGTTCAATCAGGACAATTTCTAGACTTTTTTCTAGTATTTCTAGTATAATTGGAAAATTATAATTATAATAAAAATGATAAATTACAATAAATTAAATTGTGTTTCTGAACCATATTAAAGTAATTGAATTAATGCGTTGTGATTATTTTATAGTTGATCTTGTAATACAAAATCTATAGTAATATAAACAAATATGCCAGTACTGTAAGTTTTCCACAGCAATATATTGTATATAGTTTAAAGAACTAAACTTTAAAGAATTAGTATCCAGTAAACAACTCGCTAATTCAACGCTAACTCAAAAAAGATTTTTGCTACTTGTTCAAACTACTTATTTAAAATGAGCTAAAACAACACAATCCTTAACTAAAGTATCATACAGTATTTATTACAGTTTACACTTTAGAGTAGGAAATACTACAGTATGCTGTAGCATTCGTTAAGTTGTAAATACTGTAATATATGCAATCAAATACACATTAGTATGGTTCAAAACACTATTGTACTTAATATGAATTACTATGGTATTTTTTATGGAATCCTGGGAGTTTCTGGGAGATGTCCCTTAAAGTTTCTGAGAGATGTTTCCTTAATATATACGGTAATTAACCGTAAATTCACTTTCCCAGTACTACAAGCATGACACTTCCCTTTTTATGCTTTTTTTGTTGACATTACTATGGTTCTTTTTAATTTTATGCTACATGTAAAGTTGATATATAATGTTTATTGCATTACTTTAATCTCATGTGTGTTACTATGATGGTGTTTAGTAGAAGAGCACCCTCCATATCAGGGATGCCCAAACTTTGCCTTATGAAGGGCCAAAAACCAGACTTGATTGAGGGTGGTCGTTCGAAGCTCAATATACCAAACCGTATTACATTAAAGTTGCCATGGTAAATTCCTAATTTAGTAATATTTAAAAATAATTTAATCGTGTCAATAATTCATTCATTCATTTTCTTTTCGGCTTAGTCCCTTTATTAATCAGGGGTCGCCACTGCGGAATGAACTGCCATCTTATCCAGCATATGTTTTAAGTAGCGGATGCCCTTCCAGCTGCAACCCATCACTGGGAAACACCCATACACACTCATTCTCACACACACACTACAGACAATTTAGCTTACCCAATTCATCTGTACCGCATGTCTTTGAACTTGTGGGGGAAACAGGAGCACCCGGAGGAAACCCACGCAAACACGGGGAGAACATGCAAACTCCACACAGAAATGCCAACTGACCCAGCTGAGGCTCGAACCAGTGACCTTCTTGCTTTGAGGCGATTGTGCTACCCACTGCGCCACCGTGACGCCCCGTATCAATAATTATATATATATTTTACATTTTATAATGTACTTCTTACAATAAAACTATCTCATTTATAACACAATGGAGTTCAATGTTTTTTTTATTTACAAAAAGAATACGCTTTCACTCGATAGTGAAATATATGCATCCTGATAGTGTTTTTAGCAACGTGCCATACATATTTATCTGTCAACATCTAAAAAAAATGTGTTTTAGGGTTTTATGACCCTTTAAAAAAATCTCATGAATTCACATTTAATTTCAGTTTTTTTGTAGCTCAGCAAACAAAACAAACAAACAAAAGGTTATGTAAAATTAGAAATGACAATCTCTGTTTGGGTGTCACGGTGACGCACTGGGTAGCACGATCGCCTCACAGCAAGAAGGTCGCTGGTTTGAGCCCCGGCTTGGTCAGTTGGCATTTCATTTTTGGAGTTTGCATTTTCTCCCCGTGTTGGCGTGGGTTTCCTCCGGGTGCTCCGGTTTCCCCCACAGTCCAAAGACATGCGCTATAGGTGAATTGGGTAAGCTAAAATTGTCCCTAGTTTATGTGTGTGAATGAGAGTGTATGGGTGTTTCCCAGTGATGGGTTGCAGATAGCAGGGCATTCACTACGTAAAACATATGCTGGATAAGTTGGCAGTTCATTCCGCTGTGGCAACGCCTGATTAATAAAGGGACTAAACCGAAAAGAAAATGAATGAATGAATGTATCTCTGTTTGAGGGATTCACCCCAGCCTTCCCCATCATTTGTCCATCTCTTCTCTGATTGTTTGGCGGGCCAAATCAAAGGTTACCATGGGCCAACTTTGGCCCGCGGGCCCTAGTTTGGGCATCTCAGCTCTATATATTAGTGTGTTTCTCTGCTTTTGGGAAAATGGTTGTGTTTTTGTCTGTGTAACAAAGCTGTGTTGTGTAGATATTAGTATGGCAAAACATTGGTGTATGCCTACACTCAAAACATGACGTTTACTGTTTGTTCAAACTACTTATTTAAAATAAGCTGAAACAAAACAATTATTGCAATTTTATTGCGACAACTTAATTGTTTTATGTTCAATCTACTTAAATTTGTAAAAACGATTGAGCTAACTTAATTCCTTCATGTTGTCTCAACTCAAATCGATTGTGTTGAACCCAGCATTTTTTACAGTGTATAAATGAATGGAATACAGTAACTTACAGTACAATGTTTAAATTTTCTTTTACATTCCTACTTTTTACTGTAAATATACGGTATGCTGCAGTTTTTTTTACCGTAATGTATTTATTTATTTTGCAGTGTAGCCACCGAGTCGCCAGTCTCTCCTACAGTATCAGCGGAAGTTTCAACAGCCTCCGTGCTGTGATTTCATTAAGCGTGTTTATTCAGTTTCTCCCTTGATGCAATTGCACAAGCCGACGCCGACCAAACCAAGCTATTAATGGGCCATAAACAGCGCACCAACAAATACCGTTCATTATCAGACCCGATCATTAAGACGTTTTTCCCCTGCTTTCATTTGTTCAGTCTCCGTGAGTAAACACTAGCAAGGCGATGTCGAGTCATGATTCTCAGCTCAGTGGCTAACGGCGAGGATTACTAATGGAGAGCGGTCATAATGAAATCAGCCGATGATTAGACATGATATCTCCCCCGACACACTGGGCTATGGGCAGAGAAGCAGTGGAGGGGAATGGCCCCTTTTTTATTCCTGTTCAATGATTGGTTACTCATAGAGAGATGGGAATTATAGGAATGACCACTGCTCCAGAGTTTGGCCTGGAGAGGTTTGTTGATCATTGTTGAGAAATTGTGCTAGGTAGATTTTTTTTCTGCTTGTGAGACAATGCCATGGCATCTAGTGGGGAAAAAAAACTTTGATTTGATGTAGTGTTTGTGTTTTTTCTGATGATTTATGCAATTTTCCATCTAAAAAATACATCAAAATACATTTAATTTAATTAATAAATGCAATTGATTGATTTAATTTCTAAAAATGTAAGTAATTAAGTAAATTGTATATATATATATATATATATATATATATTTTTTATGTAATTGTTATTTTTGTGTAAACTAAATATTTTGGAGAAAAAAATGGCTTTAGACTTTTTGCTTTCCTTAAATAAAAAGTTAACCTCTCCCTTCATTTACTCATCCTTCACATGTTCAACCCCTATGTGAGTTTATTTATTCTGCTGAACATAAAAGAAGATATTTTGAAGAATGCTAGTTGATACCCATTGACTACCATAGTACTACTACATACTACCTACTATGGGAATCAATGGATACCATCAACCAGAATAAAAAAAACAAACAACTTTTTTGTGTTCAACAGAAGGAAGAAAGTTTAATACCACATGAGGGAGAATAAATGGTGAGGTAATTTTCACTTCTTGGGGTGAACGGTCCCTTTAAGACACCAAGCACATGTTATAGGATAGTTTTATTGGTCACGTGGTATAAGAAGACTTGAAATATAGCACAACAATCTTGCTGATGTCGGGAAGAGTTGAGACAATCTGTCACGACAATCTGTCTTTTTTCAGCAAGAGTAAAACTAAAAGTTTTCTCATTTAGCAGCTCATTTTATTCAAAGCAACTTCAACTAAACAAATGTTTATGGAGATGGCAGAACACAGGAGAAACAGCGGAATCACTGCAATGTAATATTAATGACAAAAAAAATGGAACTGAAACAACAGGGCATTAAATACAAGAGATAATGAGTTTATAAGAGATAATAAGATAATGTTTTGTTTAAATGCACCAAAAGTTATTGTCTATATTCACTGAGAAATGGATAAAATGTTAATTTTCAAAAGAGGGGTGTACTTATTTATGCTGAGCGTGATACACTCAAAAAAAAAAGATTTTTGCTGCTTGTTCAACCTTCTATTTTTGCTGCTTGTCCAGTAAACAACTCACTGATTCAAATGATTCGTTCAGAGTTCGTCTTTAGTAAACAACTCACTGATTCAAATGATCCTTTCAGAGTTAGTCTTTAGTAAACTACTCACTGATTCAAATGATCTGTTCAGAGTTCGTCTTTAGTAAACAACTCACTGATTCAAATGATCCCTTCAGAGTTAGTCTTTAGTAAACTACTCACTGATTCAAATGATCTGTTCAGAGTTAGTCTTCAGTAAACAACTCACTGATTCGAATGATCCATTCAGAGTGAGTCTCCAGTAAACAACTCACTGATTCAAATTATCTGTTTAGAGTTAGTCTTCAGTAATTAACTCACTGATTCAAATGATTCGTTCAGAGTTAGTCTTCAGTAAACAACTCACTGATTCAACTGATCTGTTCAGAGTTAATCTTCAGTAAACAACTCACTGATTCAAATGATCTCTTCAAAGTTAGTCTTCAGTAAACAACTCACTGATTCAAATGATCCATTCAGAGTGAGTCTCCAGTAAACAACCCACTGATTCAATTGATCCGTTCAGAGTTAGTCTTCAGTAAACAACTCACTGATTCAAATGATCCGTTCAGAGTTAGTCTTAAGTAAACAACTCACTGATTCAAATGATCCGTTCAGAGTTAGTCTTCAGTAAACAACTCACTGATTGAAATGATTCGTTCAGAGTTAGTCTTCAGTAAACAACTCACTGATTGAAATGATTTGTTCAAAGTTAGTTTTCAGTAAGCAACTCACTGATTCAAATGATCCGTTCAGAGTTAGTCTTAAGTAAACAACTCACTGTTTCAAGTGATCCGTCCAGAGTTAGTCTTCAATAAACAACTCGCCAATTAAACGCTAATTAGCCGGACAACTTAATTGTTTTTTGTTCAATCCACTTAAATTTGTTAAATTAACTTAATCGATTTGTGTTGAGACAACATGAATGAATTGCGCGGAACCCTGCATTTTTACAGTGTATATACAGTATAATAAAGTAATAAATGATCAAAATTTAGATAAACTATTCATTTTATTGACTTTAATAGATTTTCTTAATCGGTTTTTCAAGTTTAGCATCAATGTCCAAGTCCCTGATGTCGGTTTCTATTGTCCAGGTGGGACTGTGGCCTCTGTGCTCCTCATAGCCCACCCCATCAGCACCAGAATGGCTTTGTGAAACACAGAGAGGCCTTTCACTTAAATGTGATGACACTGCTAAAAGAAGTGTCAGAGTGTGACAGCACTGCCACTCAGCCTGTCACCAAGATGTCATGCGTCCCCCGATGTCTCCCTTGTTATTATTTTGCTCTGGGCCCTTATAAAGCTTCAGAAGGGGAGTCAGTCGGCGCAATAAGCTTAACTGAAGGAAGCAATAACTCCGCGGCCCTCTCATCAAATCAGCCCTGACTGAGGTGGAGCAATCAGCAATTGAAATCAGGGCCGAGAGGGACGCACAAAAAAAAGAGCTGAATTGACAAAATGTGAAATGTCATAAAGCACAATAATAAAAGAATCAATGAGATGTTAGGCCACCGACTCATGGCTGGAATATAAAAGAGGAGCTTGGGAAAAGCGGCAACGTTTAGATGGGTTTTGCAGATATGACGCATCTTACGTATGAATTTAAAGGGGACCTATTATGCAAAAATCACTTTTACAAGTCGTTTAAGCACAGTTGTGTGGCAACAGTGTGTGAATATAGCCAGTCTGTAATGGTAAACATTTATTAATTCTATTTTTTATCATCACGCTTTATAAAAACAGTCTGCAGAAACACTTTGATTGACATTCTTCCTTTTGTACATGTCATCAGAGGGGGAAAGCCCCACCCATTAATGATGATCTGTCCCTCATTAACATAAACAGCCCTAAGTGAGAAGCAGCCACTATGATGCCGCTATTGCTGAAGCACAGGTGTTTCTAGCTCCTCTTTTGAAAAGAGGGCTGGGGGAAGAGTCACATTTCAATTTAAAGCGACAGTCACCAAAACAGCACAATTTAAATCAAAGCCTAAAAGGGGCAGTTTCAAAGAGTTATAAAAAAATTGTGTGAGGTTTTTTGAGCTAAAACTTCACATACACACTCATTCAAATTATCTATTCAGAATGAGTCTCAGTAAACGACTCACTGATTCAAATTGTTTGTTTAGAATTAGTCTCCAGTAAACAACTCACTGATTCAAATGATCCGTTCAGAGTTAGTCTTCAAGTGACGGATTCAAATGGTCAGTTCATAGTGAGTCTCCAGTAAGCAACTCACTGATTCAAATGATCCGTTCAGAGTTAGTCTTCAAGTGACTGATTCGAATGATCCATTCAGAGTGAGTCTCCAGTAAGCAACTCACTGATTTGAATGATCCATTCAGAGTGAGTCTCCAGTTTGCAACACACTGATTCGAAAGATCAGTTCAGAGTGAGTCTCCAGTAAACAACCCACTGATTCAAATGATCGATTCAGAGTAAGTCTCCAGTAAGCAACTCACTGATTCGAATGATCCA
>CAIGQV010019164.1:5551190-5580774 GCA_903798115.1 Danio jaintianensis
CCTCTGGCCTGATGAGAGTCCTTGAGCGGGCAGAGGAGGAAGGTCAGCACCCTCCTCCTCCTCTTCTTTTCTTTTTCACAGCAAAGTAAACTTTTGGTACTTTCGAAAAGGGACTCAGATTGCGGTTAGCCAGAGGTGGCTGCTCCTGAGTAATGGAGAACTCTGTTGAGTTATTCAAGTGTTCAGTAATGTGCTTTTATTTTATTATATGTAAAGGATTCCGTTTCAGGTTTGGATTGTAATGACATTAGATCAGTTTTAGACCTTTTTGAGCTACCTTGTTATCTACGTCTTCTTATCTTTTAAGAGTTTGTTCGCACTTGTGCAGATCCCTTGGTTCGTCTGGAACTGGTTGTCTATGTTCGCACTGGTATTTTTAACACCAAGTCTGTGTATGTTTTGGTTTGTGTATTTTTATTGTATTTTGTTTCAACATTGATAATAAAAATACAAATTTATTAAGTAACAAATCGCCATATTAATGATTTTTGAAAGATGTAACACTGGAATTATATAGCTTCGGTATCAGAGAAATTCTTATTTTTATTAAATGTTAATCAATATTTATTTAAAGACATACAGTACAAATCTTTTTGATCCTAAACTTTAAAATGCTGCAAATAATCATGATTATGATCTTAGATGAAATGTAATGTACAGTTATTAGAATACATGTTTCATGTTTCAGATTTGAATTATATTAGCTGTGTTTTAAAACCTAATATATGCTGTCTTTCTATCTAAAGCACCTACTGTAACCACTGTGGAATCTTATAATGACTATTCATTTTACGTATCTTAAATAAAATATATATGTTTATAATAACTTTTACAACACTTTTTGAGCTTTGTGTTAGGATTACACTCCTTATGAAGGATATATATCATGGTGGCACAGTGGGTAGCATGATCGCCTCACAGCAAGAAGGTCGCTGGTTCGAGCCTCGGCTGGGCCAGTTGGCATTTCTGTGTGGAGTTTGCATGTTCTCCCCGTGTTCGCGTGGGTTTCCTCCGGGTGCCCCGGTTTCCCCCACAAGTCCAAAGACATGCGTTATAGGTGAATTGGGTAAGCTAAATTGGCCGTAGTGTATGAGTGTGATTGAGTGTGTATGGGTGTTTCTCAGTGATGGGTTGCAGCTGGAAGGGCATCCACTGCATGAAACATATGCTGGATAAGTTGGCGGTTCATTCTGCAGTGGCGACCCCTGATGAATAAAGGGACTAATCTGAAAATAAAATGAATGAATGAATGATATATATGACTACCCCTAAACTGGGTTTTTTAGAAAGCAATTATCTTTCAATGTACATGAATTCATTAAGCAGACAGTTTTATCCAATGCAACTTAAAAAATGAGAACAATCAATAGAAGCAATCAAATAAAAAAACAGCAACAAAGTGTACGTACTAGGCCAAGGACCAGACTGTTCTAAAAGTCTGATCTGTGAAGTTTATCAAACACATATACAAGGTTCTTCGCTGTTCTTGAAGGATTTATGGTTAATGTGCCCACCTGGATGTAATGAAGTGTTGGGTTGGCTGGAACCACTAGCAGTTTTGTCTTGAATCTGATGGTCCTTCATCCAAAAATAAATGCTAAGATGTGAGCACCATTGTCAGGCTTAAATGAAATGTACAGTAGAGTTGAGTGTCATCAGCATAGGAGTGATAGAAAAAAGCAATGAACATGGAAAGGAGAAGTGGTCCAAGAACAAAGCCCAGAGGCACCCCAGCAGCTAGATTTTGCGAATTTGAAAGTAAATAAGTGAAAGTAGTGACATGTGGCCAAGTATGGTGATCATACTCGGAATTTGTGCTCTGCATTTAAGCCATCCAAGTGCACAAACACAACAGTGAACACACACACATCTTGAACACACACATCTGGAGCAGTGGATAGCCTTGCTTAAGGGACTCACCTTAGCCATGGTATTGAGGCTAGTGAGAGCGCTGGTTATTCACTCCTACCACTTACAATCCCTGCCAGTGTCTGGACTTGAACCTGCAACCATTCGATCCTAAGTCTCTAACCATTAGACCACGGCTCACCCATCTAGGAGACCCTGAAGGATCCAGCTGAGACATAAAATCTGAACCACTGGTGTACAGTTTCTGAGATGTCCATTGTTGTCAGGGTTAACAGGAGGATCTGGTGGTTAACCGTGTCAAAAGTACCTACTGTACCAATCCTGCAAGATGAGCACTGAGGATTTGGAAGCCATTATAGCTAGTCTCAGAGCTACAGCAACAGAGATCAGCACAGTCTCGCTTGAATGTCCTTATTTGAAGCCAGATTTAGTATTGTCCGGAAGGTTGTTCTGTGTGAGGAAGACAGAAACTTGGTTTAGCACAACTCACTCGAGTGTTTTGTTGTTTAGCTTTTTAGAACAGGCTTCTAGTGAGCCTGCTTTGCTATTACTTGAGCAATTGAAAACGTGATTGAGCAATTTTAAAGCACATCTAGTCAGGGAATCACACAGGGTTGTGTGATGAGCAGTAAATCTCCTCCGAAGCCAGAGAGGGCGCTCTCATGCAGAAACTCCAAACGCCCACAAAGAAGAAACCCAGGAAATCCCCATAGAGGTTGCTGAATGAACAGATTTAACTGCTTTATTAACCTCTTTCATTGATTCAATGTGACTACTAATCACACGATTATGGAATCATCTTACAGAAGGATTTGTTACAAACACTCGACTGAAGTTATGGAGTGAGTTTGGAGTTTGAAAAACTTTATTATACGTGGTATTTTACGTGCAGCGTTTACTAAACAGCCATAGTTCATTGAGAAGTGATGCAAACAGCTTTCATTATCACAGAACAATTATCTTGATGTCATTATAGTCGTTACGTTAAATATATTGTATGGTAAAAAAACTATTTTGATTTTTATTGTGATTTTGAAGGTATATTACTAGTTATCTTTACTGACAAAAGGCACATGGACATCACATTTTATTAATTCCTCAGCCCTACTAATAATATTTTCAGGTAGGCAGCACTCTTGGGCAATTCCAAGAAGGCAGAGAACGGACTCGCATTTTCATGGAGAGCGATCTTGCCAATTTACTTCAGAAGAATAAACTGGTAAGTCCGTGAGAAAAGAGAACGCGTCCTGTGAGAAATGAGATGCTGCTTTGTTTTTGATGGTCACATGACCTTCAAGCATTTTAACGGAATTTTTTTTAAACATTACAGCATTCATACACCGATTTATAGTTTTTTTCCTTTTCAATACAAATAACATGCACAAAAGCCTTACAAAGATACTTTGCATAATAAAAATAAAGCTGATTTTAATATGAATTTCAGTAAATAAACACCATTAAACACGTTTTATGCCTTTATTAAGATTTTCATGAGAATGTTTACTATAGGTGTGAACCTACACTGGTCTCATGGTTCGGTTCGGTAACAATTATCATGCCATAGATTCGGTTCAATTCGGTGCATTGACGATGCTTTCCATACACAATTTTATATTTTATTCACAGCACAATAATTCTTGTATTAAAATGTATAATAAAAATAAAAATTTTATATGTATTTGTAATACAATCTTGTCCTTCTATATATGACAAGTAGTCAGATATATGAACTGTACCTTTAATTTTACCTGCTCAAAGAAAACACTCTTTTTGAATGCATCAAACAAAACTCAAGTACATGCACAGAACAACATGAGCCTTTAAAGCAATTAAACAAACGTAAATATTCATGATAGACGTGGTGGAGAAAACTCGCTCTGCAAACACGCTCGTGTCTGGATCCACAAGTATTGCTATAACAGCCGAGAGGAGAGGAAACGTCACTCCAGCAGGTCAAAGAGAGAGAGAAAAATGGAGTTTACTTTCATTTTTTCCATAGCAGTGAAATAGGGGCTTCTGCTGCAACGTAAGTGTCAGTGAATGACTGTCCACTGTGTCCAGCAAACACAATCAGTGAATTGTGCAGAGTTTCTGCGTTTTAATTTCTGGCGCTCGCCTCCCGCACCATAGAATTCGACTGCGACATAGCGCATATAAGATAAATGATGTTAGTACGTTATAACCGGTTAGGATTTATTACTGAACCGATACCGAATTGTCCGTGTCTGCATCGCGGTGCACAGAAGAAACAATTAATTTTGACACCCCTAATGTTTACTTTCATTATCTCATTGAGGGAAACTCCTGAAATAAATTGGTTAATAAAATGTGGCGCTTCCCACCTCCTTCATTTAGCCGCAATGACTTCTGGAATGCATCAGGGTTCTGTCACGAGTCCTCCGTTCTTCCGGTCTTGAGTTTTGGAACTGAACTTTGCCGGTTGATGATGACATTTTACGAGAACACAAAGATGCAAAATCGCTTAAGAACACATACTGAGAAACAGCCTTGAACTTGAAAGTCTCCCGTGATTAAATAAGTATCAAATCAATCAATACATATTATATTCCCAAAATGCAATTTCAGTGTTTCAGAACTAAACATGGCCATAGACATTTTAACAGACCCTAAGGGCTCATTCACACAGCACATGTCTTTGCCTCTAAATGCGATAAACGTGATGTAATAATGACAATAACGGACCCAATCAAAATAGGAAAACAATATGTTATGATAAGCACTTGAACATACATCATATAGCGGCACGGTGGCTCAGTGGTGTGTCGCCTCACAGCAAGAAGGTCGCTGGATCGAGTCCCGGCTGGGCCAGTTGGCATTTCTGTGTAGAGTTTCCCCTTGCATGTTGTACGGGTTTTCCTCCGGGTGCTCCGGTTCCCTCACATTTCAAAGACATGTGGTGTAAATTAATTGGATGAACTAAATTGGTCGTAGTGTATGAGTGTGTGTGTGAATGCGAAAGTGAATGGGTGTTTCCCAGTACTGGGTTGCGACTGGAAGGGCATCCGCTGCGTAAAACATATGCTTGAATAGTTGGTGGTTCATTCCGCTGTGGCGACCTCTGATAAAATCAGAGACTAAGCCGAAGGAAAGTGAGGAAAGTGATACATCATATAACTCAGGATATCTGGACACAGCCACAATAAGTGCCTCCTCCACCATGATATAACGGTAAATAAAGCGGTTGTCATGCCAACTTGCTGCTATTAATAGAAGCTCGCATTGCTTGCCCCACCTTCGACCTCTTCTGATTGGTCCACTGCTTTGGAACTGACAGTAATGAGCAGTGCTGTGTGATCTTTCAACTTGACACAGTGTAACATGCACAGTTCTTCCATCATGTTCTTCACGTCTGTCAAGTGTGTGTTCACATTTAAAAACAATAGAAAAGTAGCACGTTGGAAAGGAAAAGTGAATTCTGTGTGAACGGCCCCTAAGAAAAGCTTCCCCATGTCTACAGGAACTCTGGTCTCTTATTTTAATACCAATATTGACACAAAACATAATGGAATCTCAGGCGGAATCTGGCTGCTCGTGTTGAGTAATTTCATCTTCTGTTCCGTTGTGTTTTAAAGCCATTTTAATCAGGAAGAGGGTCGCTAATGCTGCTGTCACCTTTCCGCGATCCAAGCTTAATACTTACTGTAGCACATTTTCCCTTGATTTAACACCTTTGAGATAGACCATGAACACTGCCCAAGTACATTCTAATGTCAGCTAATTGCCTTTGTTCCAAGGAGTGATATTTTTCTGCCTCGTGGCATGTGTGCACGTGAGCGCGTGTACTTGGCCCCTATGGATACCTACACTGCAAGAAAAAAATTAATCATCATTATTTTTGGTCTTGCTTTTTAGTCAAATGTGGCAGCGTCCCCTAAATTTATTGAAAAGCACAATTAATATGATTAAATATTTCACGGAATTAATTGTTTATTAAAAGTAGCTATATTATGTACACACTATGGTTCAGATGTTTATGGTTTGCTAGTTGTCACTGAAAGCATAAGCCCTTTATGCTCACTATTGCTGCACTTATTTACTCAAATATAAAACATAATATGATTATATTTGTATATGTTTAAAATGTAGTTTATTCCTTTGATTACTCTAGTCTTTAGTGTCATATAATCTTTCAGAAATCATTTTGATATGCCGATTTGATGCTTCAGAAAATTATTATTATTATTATTGGGCGACACGATGGCGCAGTGGGTAGCACTGTCGCCTCACAGCAAGAAGGTCGCTGGTTCAAGTCTCGGCTGGGTCAGTTGGCGTTTCTGTGTGGAGTTTGCATGTTCTCCCCGTGTCCGTGTGGGTTTCCTCCGGGTGCTCCGGTTTCCCCCACAAGTCCAAAGACATGTGGTATAGGTGAATTGGGCAAGCTAAATTGTCCGTAGTGTAAGTGTGTGGGTGTTTCCCAGTGATGGGTTGCAGCTGGAAGGGCATCCGCTGCGTAAAACATATGCTGGATAAGTTGGAGGTTCATTCCGCTGTGGCGAACTCAGATTAATAGGGACTTAAAGGGACTAAGCTGAAAAGAAAATGAATGAATCAATGAATTATTATTATTATTATTATTATTATTATTAGTTGAAACCATTTCTCTTATTTTTTAAGCCATTTTTTCCAGTGTATTTAGTGTGTGTGTGAGTATAAAATACAGAATAAATAAAATCAAATAAGTCAATTTCCGAAGATCTTACATTCTGTAATATCTTACCATCATCCTTCAGAATCCCGACAGCTTTAAATGAAAAAGAAAAAAAAAAGCTGCAGAGTTTTCAAATAACCATGAAATTAATATCTCCTTAACATTTATTTTTCCATCTTTGCTTTTCTTTTCTTTTTTTCCTTCCCCTGTCTACTCATCAGCTCATTTGAAAGCTGCTCTATAACCCAGCCGTGGACGGTTTGAAATCCACGCTTTTGCTTAATGAGGCGAATGAAAAATGGTGGTTCTAGCAGAAGTACCACTGCTGAGATTCAGGCTGCTCTAATTAAATTGTGAAGGCAGCGCGTGTGTGTGCCGTTTTGCGCGCGCCGCCACATGCAGGAAGACCTCAGCGCCATAAATCAATGAGGAAAGTCTTCTTTCTCTCCTGACTCTTAAGTGGGGTCAGCGTGGCTTTTTTTTTCTCTCAGGGACTAAAGACGCAGCATTTCAAGGTCACCCGTGATCTTTGCATTTATCACTTAATGATGTTTAACTGTCATTATATTTGGACAGGAAGAGGTCCTACAGTTTTCCCATGAATTGTGTATTTATATATACAGTCTAAGTCAAAGTTATAAGCACTCCTGTGATTTTTTTTTTTTTATAATTTTTAAAAATATTTCGCAAGTGATTTTTATTAGACCAAAGACATTATCACAGGATTTCCTATAATATTTTTTTATATTTTAAAGGGCACCTATAATAAAAATCATCTTTTTGAAGCTGTTTGGACCAAACTGTGTGTATGTATAGTGTGTCCAGTCATATTGGGGTGATATAAAGACAATAAGTCTCTTTTTTTAAATTTCCTGATGTTAAAATAGGATCCAAATCCCTCCCATTTTGAGGCCCACCACAACGTTATGGAGGAGTGCGGTTTCCCCACCCACTGAATTGATTGACAGCTGTATATTAACATGTATCCGTAGTAACGCGTATAATCACATCAACAAGACAGGACGTGCGCAAAGCAATTGGGATTAAAAGATATGTTCAGCTCTCTGTGATCATCAATCATCATCAAATGTGATCAAGAATGAGTTTTACAAGTTTAAAACGTTTTAAAACAGTACACGTTTGTAATGAATTACACCGATTTTACCATCTTTACTTTATCACCACAGCCGCGTGTCAGCACAATTATAAAAGAAGATGCTTCAATCTCGGTTTGTAGACTTTAAATCAGGTTTATTTTGTACATTAACATATGCTGTGTCATTGTGTGTGACTCATCTAAAGGCTTGAATTAACTCCCCAACAAATCCATCAAATAATCATTGGGACAGTTCTTATTGTAGTATTTCTCACAAACGAGATCTGCTTCCTTCATGTCTGTCACTGTGCTGTTTATCTGAAGCAGCCGAGCCGGAGACTGAGGTACACTCTGACAGGCACTGTAGCCCCTGTTTTGATTGGCTACAGAACAAAGAACTGTTATTCAATAACTTAATTATCCTAACTTGTAACCGAACCACCTACACTGAAAAAATATTATTGGATTTGAAAATTATTCATTGGATTTACTAAATATTTTAGGGTATGTACTTGTTCAACTTAATTTGGTTGTGGAAAGTCAGCCCATATAAATTGTTTGCAACTACTCACCTTTAAAAAAACATTGTAAATCCAAACATTTTCAGTGTAGTTAAATTGCAATTTAAGCTGAATACTAGTATCTTACATAAATAAGTAGTAAAAAATATTATGCATTTTCATCATGGCTAAGACAAAATAAATGAGTTATTAATTTAAAACTACTATGTTTAAAAATACATAGATTTTTTTTCTCTCCTTTAAGCGACACTTGGGAAATATTTTTAAAGGAATTAAATATTCGCATGTGGGCTAATAATAAGCTAATAATAATAAGCTTAATGCTTGTACAGTGTGAAAAAATTATTGCTGCCTTCAATTTGTTTAGTTGAATCAAATTAAATTTGCTAGTCATCTCAACTTACATCAGTCAAACTGACTAAAAATATGAAGTTAAACTTTGTATAACCTGATTATCTTATTAAAATATGTTAAAGCAATATAACAATATGTGTAGTCTTGACTGATAATAAGCTTGAAGCTTGTACACTGTAAAAAATGATTGCACAGATTCAATTTTTTAGTTGAATCAAATTAAATTGACTAGTCATCTCAACATCTCAACAGTAAATCAGAAATATTAAGTTAAACTTTGTATAACCTGATTAACATATTAAAATAAGTTAAAGCAACATAAAAACAGTTGTTGTCTTGATGGATAATAAGCTTAATGCTTGTACAGCGTAAAATAATACTGATGCCTTAATTTGTTTGTTGATTCGATTTAACTTTGCTAGTCATCTCAACTTTCATTAATCAAACTGACTAAAAATATTAACCCTTAAAATTATAATTCTAATTTTCTGGAACTGAGATGTTTATTAAATCATCTAACAAAATCAAAAACAAATTTTTGCCATATACATTCTTTTTCATGATATTTATTTTGAATCACATTTGATACATCAGGCGTTTGTGCAACTTTTTCTCACAAAAATGTTAATTTTAATCAGAAAAAAAATATTTTACCCATAACATTTTGACAACAGAGAACATTTCAGGCAGTTTTCCACTTTGTTTTTACTTGTTACCTGTTATCAAATCATATACAACACGTTTTTAAACAAAGTATGGATCAAGTTGATATTATATAGGTCTTAGAAACTTGTGTATTAAATATGATATGTGCGGCTCTGTAGGGTTTAAGTTAAACTTTTGTATAACTTGATTATCGTATTAGAATAAGCTAAAGCACCATAAAAATAGTAGTTGTCTTGGCTGATAATAAGCTTAATGCTTGTACACTGTAAAGAAATATATTGCTGCTTTCATTTTTTTAGTTGAATCAAATGAACTTTGCTAGCATCTCAACTTACATTAATCAAACTGACTAAAAATATGAAGTTAAACTTTGTATAACCTGATTAACTTCCTAAAATAAGAAATAAAAATATTTGTGATTTATCAATATTTTGTCATGTTTTGCAATGTATGTACTCACGTGTGAGTGCTGGCACAGACCTGCATTGTGTCTCAGGCTACCTGGATGAACAGTGTCAGGCTCTCCTCATTAGAGTAACACTGTGCTAAATTATTCAGTGCATTTAGCACTTAGTGGTTCTCTTCTCCAGCCATTAGATTAGTCTGGTTAGTCATGTCACACTAAAACAGGTCACCCTAGGGAGACGAAACGTGGAGAGAGAGGCATTAGCGGTACTTAAAGACCGAATAAAATCAGATTTTGTTGCAACAGAAGCCCTGGAATAGATCTTCCAGTAACCTTCATGCGTAATGACTGAGGGCTGTTCTTCTGCTCTAAGTGAATGGTCTCAAAATAGCGTACAGCTATGTGGTTCATTCAGTTTTCTTATTTATTTTTCTAATTATATAGAAGGACTCTTTGACATTATGGTACATACTTCAAAACACAAATGTAAGATGTGTTTAATAAAAGCTGAGAGGTGTATACCTTGATTAATGTCACAACAACTTTATGACCTTTTTGGATCTTGTAAGTCGAGTAGTAAAAATTGCCAGTGCAATTGTAGATAAACCACAAAGACAACTAAATGAAATGTATCTAATGACAATTAAACAGAAAGCACGTGTCATTATTGAAGATTGTTCCCACCCCTTAAACATAAAATTTCAGCTTTTGTCATGAAAAAGACGTTTTAGGCAACCTCAAGTAAAGAACATTTTTGCCAACTGCCATTCGAATTTTAAATATCGAGTTTTAAAGGGCACCTAGTTTAGTATAAGTATTTTGTGTCTCCAGAATGTGTCTATAAAGTTTCAGCTCAAAACACCCATCAGATTATTTATTATACCTTTCAGAAGTTTGTAATTTTTAGCTCTGAGCATCTTGTAGCTTGTTTTGGTGGACTGTGCCTTAAATGCTAGTCTTCCCCGCTCACCATTCCCACGTGCCTGTCAGAGTGCCTGAATCTCCGCCCTCGGGTGCCTAAGATAACAGACAGACATGAAGGAAGCAGATCTCACGTAACGTTTGTGAGAAATATTACAGTATACTGTTCCAATGATTATTTGATGTACTTGTTGTGGAGTTGCAACGATGAGTCACACACAATGTCATTACAAAGTTCACGCACACACACACAGACAGCGCGCGTTTAGCTTTGCACTGTTTTTGCATGGCAAATGTGACGGGATACACATTAATATCCACTGCTGTATGGATATCCGTTATGTTCATGTACAAAATAAACCTGATTTAATGTCCACAACCCGGGATTGAAGCGTCTTCTTTTATAATTGTGCTGACACGCGGCTGTGGTGATAAAGTAAAGATGGTAAAATCGCTGTAATTCATTACAAACATGCACTGTTTTAAAAACGTGTTAAACTTGTAAAACTCACTCTTGATCACATTTGATGATGATTGATGATCACAGCGAGCTGAACAGATCTTTTATTCCCGGTTGCTTTGCACACGTCCTGTCTAGTTGATATGATTATACGCGTTACTACGGAGACATGTTAATATGCAGCTGTCAATCAATTCGGAGGGTGGGGAAACCGCACTCCTACGTCACGTTGCGGTCGGCCTCAAAATGGGAGGGATTTGGATGCTATTTTAACATCAGGAAATAAAAAAAAGAGACTTATTGTCTTTATATCAGCCCAGTATGACTGTGGACACATTATACATACACACAGTTCTGTCCAAACAGCTTCAAAAAGATGATTTTCATCATAGGTGCCCTTTAAGTATGACTAGGGTTAATTGAGTTTTTAATGTGATTTATGTGATGATACTGAATGTATTTGTGTTGCTTTTTTTGTGATATGCTGATGTAGTTATATGGTGAAGCCAAAGATAAATTTCTTGTGGACAATAAAGAAAGTTAAAGTCAAGTTGTAGTTACCGGGACTTTTTAGTAAACCTCTTGTTTTTTTGTTTTTTTTAAATAACTAGTTCACTCAAAAATGAAATATCTGTCATCATTTACTTATCTTTTACTTGTTTCAAACCTCCGTTAAACACAAAAGAAGATATTTTGAAAAATGTTGTAACCATTGACTTCCATACTATTTGTTTTTCCTGCTATGGAAATAAATGATAGCAGGTTTTCAACTACAGACAGGGGCGCCACTGGCCGGTACGGGCAGTATGACAACATTTTATGTGTGTCGCGGACGAAAATGAAGAGCTGGGGAGGGGTTGTGGGTTTTTGGTGCGGGGTGTGTTAAACTGTGGGCGGATGGGGGTGCGGGTCCGGTGTGTTACACATGAAAGTGAAGAGTGGAGGGGGTGGATGGGGGGGTTCTAGTGGGCCCCTAATAGTATCTATGGGGGCCCCAAAACGGCATGGGCCCTTAGAATTGTCCTAACTCCCACCCCCCCAGTGGCACCCCTGACCACAGAATAGCATTTCTGTTAGCATGTAGCTTAGCTATAGCCAGGGTTGTGCAAAATAAATCGAAATGTATTTAAAGATAAAATACCAAATACCTCAATTTTAAGTGTATCAAAATACAGAAACAGCAATTTTGAAAATACAACAAAATACTTTTACAGGGGAGCATAACATTTTTTTTCAAGCAGGCATAAATACAGTTACATATATTTTGCATTTTAAATACGTAACACTGTTATACTTTATCTGTTCTGTTACTCCCCAGCCTGGCAATACATTTAACTATGATTTGGGTTAAATACTTTCAATATAATGATTATTATTGATGTTTGCTTAGGCAATACCATTGCTAAAACTTTAGGGTTTGTAACCCTAAGGCAGTGTTTCCCAACTCTGTTCCTGGAGGCACACCAACAGTACATATTTTGGATGTTTCCCTTATCTGACCCATTCATTTCAGGTTTTGGAGTCTATTTAAATGTTCTGATGAGTTGATCCAGGTGTGTTTGATTAGGAAGAGGTTGAAAATGTGTACTGTTGGTGTGCCTTCAGGAACAGGGTTGGGAAACACTGCCCTAATGCATCAACTTCCAAATATTCAGGCAATTTGTTTATTGTTTTCTGCTGGTAGTCATTTCAGTGAACGCAATCTAGAAAGTTATTTTGTTTTGAAAGTTATTTCTGTGTGAACTGAGCTGCATATTTCACTCCTCAATTGACAATAGGCTTTTTGGGCTGGTCAATTTTTCCAAAATGAGTCCAGACCTGCTATGAATGTGAGTGATAGCTCAAAAAAATAAAAAGCTTGTGGCTTGTCGAGGAGAAAGGTGTGCCATCAGCCTTTTTTTGCCTGTAGAAGAGAAGACAGGCAAAATAAATCCATATATTTACATTGGAAAAATAGAACCATATAATATGTAAGAATATTATTTTAATTTAAATTCAGTTGTATTTATATAAAAAAATTGTTTCAGAGGGCGACATGGTGGCTCAGTGGTTAGCACTGTCACCTCACAGCAAGAAGGTTGCTGGTTTGAGTCCCGGCTGGGCCAGTTGGCATTTCTGTGTGGAGTTTGCATGTTCTCCCTGTGTTCGTGTGGGTTTCCCCCGGGTGCTCTGGTTTCCCCCATACTCCAAAGACATGCGCTATAAGTGAATTAAATAAACTAAATTGGCCCTAGTGTATGTGTGTGAATAAGTGTGTATGGATTTTTGCCAGTACTGGGTTGCAGCTGGAAGGGCATCCCCTGTGTAAAACATATGCTGGATAAGTTGGCGGTTCATTCCGCTGTTGCGACCCCTGATAAATAAAGGGACTAAGCCGAAGGAAAATGAATGAATGAATAAAATAATGTCAGAGTGTCTTACAGAAATACAGGGAACATTATAGAAACATAAGTTCATAAGTTCTCAGAATCATTTATTTCTATCACAATATGGTTACCATGGTAATTGCTTTTTAAGAGAAGCACGTCAGCAAATTCGGTCACTGGACCTCTTAAGCGATTTACCATTAGCTGAAAGTCTAGATGTCAAATCTGCTGTGAACTCACCATATTAGCTTTCAGCTACGAGCATCGACGCAGGTTTGACACCTGTGACACCAGTCAGATGATACCAGTTGTCGTGTCCTTTTATATTCTTCAAGTGTAAACCCATTAGCCGCGTCTCTACAAGTCACCTTAGTCTTGACAAGGAGAAACGTAATTGATTCTCCTGACGCTTTGGAATAAACACATGAATCGGGCTAAAAGAGGTTAGTGTCATGCTAGCGAGAGAAAATGACTACGTCGAGAAGAGTTTTTTTTCCCAATTTCTGGTTAGCCACGAACTCAAACTTACGGTTTACCTGGAGTTTGCCTGTCCGTCGCCTTTACCCTTCTCTTTCCCTTTTCAGAAAGCAGAACGTGGTTAATTAAGCCGATCATCAGCATTGCTAATTAGTCGTGCCCTGTCACATCTTCGACGCACATCTATTGGCGAGCATTCGAATTTTGTGTGTTCATCCATGAAATCAATGGAGGGAGCCTGGAGTGTGTTGCCATGAAGAGAAAAAGGAGGCGATGCAAGAACAATGTGTGCAGAGGGTGTATTTACTAGAGGACATTAAGAGAGCCGTTGGTGAGTTTCACGGGGCATTTCTCGTCACTAACGAGGCTTTCATCTCTTTTCAGAGGAAGGGTCCATTCACACTTTTCAAGAGGCTCTTTTTGTTTAGATTTTTTTTTTTCGGAGCCAAATGAAAGTACTCGAATAATTAATGGATTATTGACTGCGAAAAAAAAATAAAATAAAATCTTTTATTCTTCCTCATATCTTCCAAACTTTTCTTTCTTCTGTGGTGGATACAATAAAAGGCTATGAAAACACCGTGAATTTCACTGAATGCACAAAGCATTTTCTGTAAAACCTGTTCTTCTGTGTTTCCTTTGCTAAATCAAAAATATAACACAGAGAAATATTGACGTATCAAATACTACATTTTTCATTTGTTTCATTAATGCTTCTTGCAAACTGTATTTTATTTGAAATATTTACAAATTCACTTCTAAATGTTTTAGGTTGCATTAAATAATGATTGTTTTCATTTATTAATGATTGTGAATTAATCATTTTATTTTATGGATCCCTTAAAGTGGTAGTTCACCCGCAAATATTAATTACCTCTATTTATACTCCCCCTTATGGTTTTAAGCCTTTATGTGTTTTGTTTATCGGTTGAACACAGAAGTAGATATTTTGAAGATTGCTGGCTGCTGACACCCATTGACTTCCATAGTAAGGAAAGAAATACATTGCAAGCAACCAGCAGAAAATGTACTTTTGTGTTCGACAGAACAAAGCAACTCAAATAAGTTTTGAACTTTGAAGTGAAGGTTGAGTAATTGATGACAGAATTTTCATTTTTCACTTTAAAAGCCCCTTTAAAAGCATACTTGTATTATGATATCTGGAATTAAATTGGTATTTTAAAAGTCTACAAACGCTTTTAGAAGAAAACTGGATACCTGTAACCACTGACATCCATAGTATGAAAAAACACTGCAGTGTTTGGGTATTCTGTGTTTGTCTGAGGTAATTAATCTACCGAAATGTGTATATTCCATACAAAGTATGGAGCTGTTCGGTCAGTTCTTGTCATGTGACTCGCGGTTTTCAACTGAGTGCGCCTGGGAAATACGCGTGCAATATGCCTTCCCAATATGCAAGCACGCGCAAAAGACGGGATATGTGAACTGCCCCAAGCAGTTACGCTTCTTTTCACATTCAGAAGATACCTTCACTCCCGATCCTGCACAAAAATCCAATTTAAATAGTGCCAAGTTCACTGTGGAGCGCTCCAGAGCAACCGGAAGCCGACTCGTCCATTGTCTTCGGGATAGGGGGGGAAATGTGTTTATACTTATCTTCATTTATCTATATGTTCATGTTTATATGTTTATATGTTTATATGATGAACTATTTTAGTTTACTTTGACTAATTGTGACAGTTTGGGGTCTAATGTGTTTTAAATAAATGAACTTGAGAACAGGTTAACTGACCCCGAATTGGCGTTTGGGGCTGCCTTTTAAAGGTGAAGCCCCGCCCCTTTAACACAAACCAACATGTACTAATTAAAAGGTAAGTATAAACATCTGTACATGTTGGTTTGTGTTAAAGGGGCGGGGCTTCACCTTTAAAAGGCAGCCCCAAACGCCAATTCAGGGTCAGTTAACCTGGCGAGCTACTGTGGTGCCGTAAGCGTCTTGTGACTTATCTGTGTATATTAGCGTGATTATTCATATATAGTGTGTTTGCTGTTTATTTGTTATTTTATTTTTAGCTATTTTGTTACTTTGCTGGGTTTTTGGGTTTTTTTGGTTTTCACTCTCGTACACTGTAAATAAACCATCACTTTACATGTTACATAAGCGAGTTGTGCCATCATTTTCTCGTTTTACCATACTTTGAGAACCCACTACGAGCTTTCCTGGTTCGTAAACCTCACAGATTACAACAAACCTGATTCGATCGTCCTTTTGTTTTAGACGACCAGAAAACAATAACTGTGCTTTTCTAGATCTTCCTGCGCTCTCCTTTCTCTGGTCTTTCCATCCCACCCCCACACAACATTAAAAATATAGGCAACGTGCAGGTAATGTATTTAGCCTCAGCGCTGAGCAGAAAGAGACGCGTGTCATGTCCTCATTCTGCTAAATTGCTTTCAAGCTTAATTGTGTGAAGTTGTGTGTGTGTGTGTGCGCGGGTCCTCTTCCTCTCTGGCTCGCTGGAGTCTATGCCGCTGTCATCCTCAGTAAAGCGACAAGCAGAAAATTAATTAATCCATCTCTGGTAATAGCACCTCTGCATTTAGCATCCAGCTATCAACACTGTGGCTCAGTAGAGTTGAAGGCTTCTCCATTAAATTGAATCCCCCCCCCCAAAAAAATCTCAGCTCGCTTCTCCTGCTGTGCTACTTTAAAAGAGCTTTTCAGTCTTGGTTCATTGGAACATAAGACTCAATTTAGCAGCAGGTGACAGGGTGAGAATCAGGGTCACCTGCTAGACAGAAGAGGCATGGTGCCCATTCACCTGTGGGGCATGTCACACGAAAAAGGCTCTGTTTCCATACACAGTAAGCTTCCTTGCCTTATAGGTAGTTATTGCCTATGGCACCTGCTTTTTAAGTAACAACTTAATCAATATTGAATGTTCTTAATTAAAAGTGTCAATACTCACCACAGAACAGCATTTCTGTTAGCATGAAGCTTAGCTATAGCCATATTTCCCTTAAAATATATACATATAGCACACATACAAGTATTTTAGTTTTTTATATATGTATATGAATTATGTCTTGTCTGTTTGTAAAGAGTGTGTACCACATTGTTATGCAAGAAAAAATAGAATCTGACACCATGCGCCGCAGCACCACAACGTGCGATAAAAAGTATCTTTTCCATGTTAATACTAGTTTTTTTTGTCCAAACTGTCAGTGACACGTGAAATTTCTTTTTTAGAAACTGTTTCTATTTTCTGAGACATCACAGCAAAACAATAACATATAGAGCTCGGGAATCTATGCCACGAAGAGTTGCAGTCGGCCATGTTTGTGGACAAACGAGGAGCGCACAATGTAAACAGATACAAATCACAACAGAAAAAGCCAACTGTTTTGTAGTGATATCTTTTGAAAAACATACAAACACTCAGAATAAAATGGACTAATGTGTATATACCTTTATGCTCTTTGTGTGTTAGAGAAGCTGAAAATATGCATTCCATAACATTCTGTCTCCAGCGGTAAAGTATAACTCGAGAAGCCGAGCACAGAGGCAGAGGGGTCGCATCCAGATCAAATAAATGAACAAGTTTATCTGTAACTGACAGGGTATCAACAAGCTGTCGCAAGAAAACAGTTCCAGATATGATTTTCTTCATTATTTGTATAGTGCAAGTATTTAGTTTATTGCTGATGAGTGTATATATGATATAATAAATCAATAGAGTTCAATGGAATCAGTCTCCCTTGTCCTAAACACCCAGAATGCGTTGCGCTGTTACGACATATTCACGATGGCAATTATCACCTCAGGGACAGATTGTGTGCTTTATTCAGTGTTAAATGCTACCAATGTGAGTTTGAATATCATTGTATGGGACATTTATTGCCATACTACTGAAAGCAGCAGCAGATAGTTCACCTCAGATCTTGAAAATAAAATAACTAGCAAACGGTTTGAAAATAAAAAAAGTCAGAACTGTGATTACATCAGTCACTCAGCCTATGTACTTTTAATAATGTTAAATATGTATTAGTTATATTATAACTTACCATTTTGTTAGCAGTTCAGTGGCTGATATTGAAATGATTGGCTGGTATTTAAATGTTTTTGTCATGTCGCATCGCATTTGGTGCAGACAGACAAATAGCTTGTCGCTGGAATCTTGTCGCGTCACGTTTTATTAGAACATGGTACAAGTCTCACAATAAAGTTATATATCATTTCAAATATAAGATTTCATTGATTATTTTCAGTTAGATGGCACTATTTAAAGGGATAGTTCACCTAAAAATGAAAATTACCTATTATTTATTCTCCCTAATATGGTTTTAATCTTGATCTTAATCTATTTAAGTTTCTATCCTCTGTTGAAAACAAAAGAAGATATTTAGAAAAATGCCGTTTTCTAGCACCCATTTACTTCCATAGTAGGGAAAAAAAAATATTGTGGAAGTCAATGGGTGCCAGCTACCAGCATTTTTCAAAACCGCTTCATTTGTGTTCAACAGAAGAACAAACCTCAAATAGGTTTTCAACAAGTAAAGGGAGAGTAAATGATGACAGAATATTCATTTTTGAGTGAACAGCTCAATTTTCAAGTGCCTGTCTTCTTTTCCCGTTTTTCTGTCAGATTCAGGTTTTGGCCCTTTGGTGGCCTTTCATTTTCTTTGTCAGAGAAAAACATTTAAATTAAGAAAATATGCACATTCACACAAGTATCTCTTGTACATACACACAAGCTCAAAAAACAGCAATGCTGATGTTTTAAAGCTTTTGCTGCTTTTTCCCCCTCCGTTGGACAGATGTAGTCCAACTGTATTTGCATTTAATATATCATATCCTTCAAAAATCATGAATATGTGTCCCCTGGAGGAAGAGGTTTCAGAAGCTGTTTCCAGACTTGCTAAATTCCCTTCAGGCTTAGAACCTGAAAAGTGTCAACATTATCTCTGAGCTCTATAATTTGAAGGTGCACGTTGCCGTGATGTCGGTGGCTGGGCTGAGAGAGAGGCTGTCAGCCAGCGGCGGGGAGGTTTGATGGGAATCGGCAGGCAGATTATGGATGTGGCATTTGGGGTCCTGGAAAAGGCCTGCTACTTGTCCACTTTATGTCCGTCGCCGTGCTATTGTGTGTCAGATCTTTCAGACGCTTTGACTGACTGCATTAAAGGCCCACGGTGCTTTTCACCTGACAGTCAAGCTTCATTTGTAGCCCCACACTCTTGTTGTCTCCCTTTTTCACTTTTACCTGCCTGCTTATGTGTCTTCACCTTCCCCCCATTCGTTTGTCCCTTCGTTTCTGTTTTCTTCATTTGTCACATTTAGTTTGTCAGTCTCCTCCCAGTCCTCATTCCCCGAAGAGAGGCCTCACAGTGTGCCAAATGCATTAGTAATTTCCCTCTACTGCCGGGGAACTACACACACTCACATGCGCACACACAAAACAATCTTTACACATCCAGCCCTTAATAAGCTTGTGCAGGGTGTCTTCAAACAGCGAACCCAAATGAACATAGGGTGAACATGTCAACCCTTGCTGATATTTGGCTTGGGATTTCAATCAAGGCTCGCACATGCCAGCAGCATCTATAAACAGTAATGACAGATCAAAAGAAGCCACACAAATTGATTAGTGTCTGTGGGCCTTGGAGAAGACAGAGGAGAAATGAGATCATAAACGCTTGTGTAATGATCCATATTTAGTGGGTGGGGGTATTGTAGTAGTGCCTCAAGGCTCGCTCCTCAGCCCCCCTGCTGTTTTCGTTCTGCTCCTGCTGTGCATTCTCCAAAGTTAGCTGGCGCTCTATAACGTGCAAACACGTGCAAGGACGCAGAGGCCTGAATTGGGATGGTTTATACAAGTTTGTTAGCAAACAGGAGCTATATAGCACTGTAGCTAAGAGGACAGTTAAGCTGAACAAAATTAGCTTAGTCTTAGCTGTTGACCTTAGATGCTGAAAGTATCAGTACTGATTAGCATGATTAATCAAAAGGCAATTTTCATGCTCATTTTGGCGTCAGCTGCAAATATCCAGGATGTGCTTTCAAATGGAGCAGAATTTATTACATAGTAGGGTTGTCAGGATACTGGAATTCGATACCAATCAATACTGAAATTTTAAAACGGCCATTTCCCACTAACATTTGAGCGTGTTTTTAAACATCGCTGTGTTTACATGCTCAACAGAAATGACTGTGATTGGCCGTGAAGGTCATCAGTTTACCGAACTCACAGCTGTTTAGTGAGTGTAAACACAGACCTTCACGGCCAATCACAGTCATTTCTGTTGAGCATGTGAACACATTGGCAAATCAGCGCTGTTTAAAAAAGTGCTCAACAGAGCTCAAATGTTAGCGGGAAATGGACGTTTTTAATTTCAGTATCGATTGGTACCAAATTCAGGTATCGTGACAACCCTACTACATAGAGACATAGTTCACTGACAAGCTATGCAAAAGATTGTGGACTATAAAATCTGTGCAATCCTGAAATCAAAGAAAATTAATCTACGAACGTTTTCAGCAATCTATGGCTTTGTGTTGCTTCTGATCTAAAAGCACATGAAATTAATATAATTTTTTTACTACTAACCCACCTCATAACGTGTCTGAAATAAATCATTCAGTGATATGATTCCTTAGTTGTGTGTTTATTAGTCACATTAAATAAATAAAAGCAGCTAAATCCTCTGCTTTTTTATCTGATTTGTAATCTGTTTGATTTCCCGTGTCTCTTCTTCATGGCATATTTACATTTTCTGCACTGGCGCCCTGTGGCCTTTGGAGGAGATTTACAATTGAGCACAAAGCCATGTTTTCCTAACAAGATGAACATGAGGATCGTAGCTTTTGCTAAATTGTGATCTTGATTTCATTTCAAGTCTGCCGCATCTCTAGCACCATGTATTGAATCAATTTGAGGCGCATTTGTCATTGGACTTGGGAGGTGGTTGCTTGCATTTTGCAGCTGTTCGCATGAGTGATCAAATGCACATCCAGTAGAGTTACCGAACAGTTTTTCTGCATTATAAGTTTCTAATTTAATTGTTGTCCTGTACCACTGAGGACACGATGCAGATTTTTTAAATTTCATTAGTAGCTCTTGAATGACTTCCATGCTGGGAATCTCCAAGGTCTGGATGAAATGGGATATTTTAGGCGGGCATGTTTATCTCTTTCATGTCCTCGTTGCAAGTGCTTTGGGAAAAGGAAAAAAGAAGGCATGAGCTGACGACCCAGCAGGAGTTCAGTTTAGATTCGAAATACGGGTCTGGCCTCATTGTCGTTATCCCCCACACGGATATTGACAAACTGTATTTGTCCTGTTTAAGGAGACAAACTCCTTTTGCTTGTCTTGTTTGAGAGCGGGTGAAAGGCCACGGGCCAGAGCGTTGGCTGAAGTTCACGGCTTTATAGATATCCGTGTTTGCAGTGTGAAAAATAATCTCTACCCAAGCGGAGTCATGCCTTTGGGGAAAAGTAGGGTAGGGACGTGAACGCAAGGGATGAGGCAGAGGGAGGGAAATTTGTGTAACACCTCAGTCATAGCACTCCAGTACTTAGCAAATCAAACAAAGGACCTGAGCCTGAAGAGAAATCAATGGAGGCAAGAGAGGTGCATTCATCAGGGGACACGGCATCGGGGAGACAGGCGGCGCGGGGCTGGGAGGGAAGGAGCGAGGCTGGGACTGGAACAATACTAATTGTAGAAGTGGAGAAAGAGCTGGGGTGATAGATGGTGTGGAACCTCATCGTGATTGGGCTGTAACAGATGATGTGTCTGCAGCCATTGACTGATGCCAGAGGGCTCCTGTATTACTCAAACTCTCTCCCACTGTAGGAGTAACTCTTAATTCTTCTCTTTTTTGTTTGTTTATAACCTCTTTTTCACAGAACAGTCACTTGTGTTGGTTTCCTGTGATCAGAAACCTCATTATTTGCTTTGCAAAACAAACCCAGAAAATTGATTTCCAAAGTGGTCACCTCCTCCTCCTCCTCCTCATTTGAGTGGTGGTACTTATTATTTGTTCTACAATAGTTTAGCTATTACTAGTGTTTGTTTTTTACTACTTCATTACTGTTATATTGAATTGTATGTGTTTTTTGTTGTGTGTGGGGAAGTATTGTTGGATATTGCCCATACTTGTTTAGTTTTTTATGACTTCATCTGTATCTGAAGTCAACTGAGGCAGTTAGCTGCTACTGTGCTAACAATGCAGAGCACAGATTATCTGTCAGAAAAACAACTGTAGAAAAACTAAAGTACTGTTAAATTGCTTCCGGTTTATGGATATTTCTTTTAGAAAAGTCTTTCATAATAACACTGTACATTGTGCCCTGTTTTTAAAGACTTTAGTAGAGTTTAGGGCTGAAGAACATGTACAGTTGAAGTCAAAATCATTAGCCCTTCTGTGAACTTGTTTTTCTTTTTTAAATATTTCCCAAATGATGTTTAACAGAGCAAGGAATTTTTCACAGTATTTCCTATAATATTTTTTCTTCTGGAGAAAGTCTTAATTGTTTTATTTCAGCTAGAATAAAAGCAGTTTTAATTTTTTTAAACCATTTTAAGGTCAATATTATAAGCCCCCTTAGGCAATATATTTTTTTATTGTCTATAGAACACACCACTGTTATACAATGATTTGCCTAATTACCCTAACTTGCCTAATCAACCAAGTTAAGCCTTTAAATGTCACTTTAAGCTGAATACTAGTATCTTGAAAAATATCTAGTAAAATATTATGTGCCGTCATCATGGCAAAGATAAAAGAAACCAATTATTAGAAATAAGTTCATTGATTTTCTTTTCGGCTTAGTCCCTTTATTCATCTGGGGTCGCCACAGCGGGATGAACCACCAACTTATCCAGCATATGTTTTACACAGCGGATGCCCTTCCAGCTGCAACCCATCACTGGGAAACATTCATACACACTCATTCACACACATACACTACGGACAATTTTAGCTTACCCAATTCACCTATAGCGCATGTCTTTGGACTTGTGGGGGAAACCGGAGCACCCGGAGGAAACCCACGCGAACACGGGGAGAACATGCAAACTCCACACAGAAATGCCAACTGACCCAGCCGAGGCTCGAACCAGTGACCTTCTTGCTATGAGGCGAACGTGCTACCCACTGCGCCACCGCATCTCCCTAGTAATAAGTTATTAAAACTATTATGTTTAGGTTTTATTATGTTATTTAGGTTTTATTATTATTATTATTGTTATGTTGTTTTACTATGTTAAAATCTTCTCTCCGTTAAACAGAAATTGGGGAAAAAAATAAAATAATTCTAACAATTCTGCTAATAATTCTGACTTCAACTGTATATTATCAATTCCTAAATGATAGCAATAAGAGGAATTTTAAAGACAGAATGTTGACTGGCGAACAGGTATTGCCAACAGTTCTCATTTCAGAAATGTCCCTCCCCGCTACTTGAAAGTAAGTGCATACATTTTGTTTTTCCGTGTCTCATTACGGCCACGGTCTCTCTGCAGGGACTGTAAATGAAGTGTTAATCTTTCCACTCATCAATCTCTGAGTGAACCCCAGAGAGCCAGTCTCACTCGCTCCTATGAAACTGATGACTGGCACTTTTCCTTGTTTTGAGAAATAAGCTGTGGCTAAATTGCGTTTTAATGGATCACGCATCCCAAGTGCGAGGTGCAATCCATTGCTTGACGATTGTAACATGGACAGCCCGCAGCTTTGATTTATGAAGCGTTCTGGGATCAAGGTCAAAGTTGAAAGAAAAAGGCAATGGGTATTTCTGTTGCATAGCTGCTCTTTTTCAGAGCTGTTGTTGGGAAAGCAGTTATAATTGTGCTGTTTTGTTTGATATTCAGCAAGCCCAGATGGCATGGAGCAATGGTTTAGCCTTTGGCTTGTGCAGTAAATCCCACAGGATTTGTTTGCGATTTGTGTAAGACGCCCGGTGACTCAGCTAAACATCTTCCACCAACTCTGTGCCACCGAGTGCTTGCTTTTATGAGACCTCTGTGAGAAAGTCCAAAGAGCATCCTCTTCTTCACTCAGAATTACTCAACGGGAAGCCTGCAGGCTGCTTCTGGCCCATAAGCTTTTATTTTTTGGCTTCCAATTCGGTTGCTTAGTTGTATGTTTATTATAATTAGCCCCCAAAAGTCACATGAAGAGGCAGTGTACATTCCAGTATTCATTGTACACATTTCCATCAATCTTTAACTATTTATCTTTTTTTATTTATTATTGTATCCTACACTGTAAAAACTTCTCAGTTCCACACAATCGATTTGTGTTTGGACAACATGAAGGAATTTAGTTAACTCGTTAGTTTTTACAAATTTAAGTGGACTGAACATAAAACAATTAAGTTGTCCCCAAAAAACCTCAATAGTTGTGTTATTTCAGCTCATTTTTAAATAAGTAGTTTGAATAAACAGCAAAGATCTTTGTTTTTGAGTGTAAAAGGGACATGAAGTGCATTTTTAAACTTGTTCTCGGATGTCCACTTATATTGTTAGCAAGATTGCTACATAAAAAAAAAAAAACATTATTTTCCGGTAATGAATGGTTTGTTGGAATAAAACAGTCACCAATTCTGCTCATAATTTTTATGGACAGAATTTATATCCGCAGCCTTGTTGCCAGAGGGGGTCCGGTTCGGGGACCACAGAATTTCATCTCTGTTATTCGCAGACGATGTTGTTCTGTTTGCTTCATCGAACATGGAGCATGCACAGCATGCACTGTGGCAGTTTGCTGCCGAGTGTGACGCAGCTGGGATGAGAATCAGCACCTCCAAGTCCGAGGCCATGGTGCTCCACCAGAAAAAGGTGGTTTGCCATCTCCAGGTTGGAGGAAAGTCCTTACCCCAGGTGGAGGAGTTCAAGTATCTTGGGGTTGTGTTCACGAGTGAGGGTAGGATGGAAGGTGAGATTGACAGGCGGATCGGTGAAGCGGCAGCAGTATTGCTGTCTGTTGTGGTAAAGAAGGAGCTGAGCCAAAAGGCAAAGCTCTCGATTTACCAGTCAATCATTCCTACTCTAACCTATGGTCATGAGCTTTGGGTCATGACCGAAAGGACAAGATCTCCTATACAAGCGGCCGAAATGAGTTTCCTTCGCAGGGTGGCAGGGTGCACCCTTATAGATAGGATAAGGAGCTCTGTCATCCGGGAGGAGCTCGGAGTAGAGCCGCTACTCCTCCACATCGAGAGAAGCCAGCTGAGGTGGCTCAGGCATCTGTTTCAGATGCCTCCTGGACACCTACCTAGGGAGGTGTTCCAGGCATGTCCCACCGGGAGCAGGCCTCCGGGAAGATCCAGGACACGCTGCAGAGACTATGTCTCTCGGCTGGCCTGAGAATGCCTTGGGATCCCCTGGAGGAGCTGGAGAAAGTGTCTGGGGAGAGGGAAGTCTGGGGTTCTCTCCTAAGACTGCTGCCGGAAAAGCGGATGAAAATAAATGAATGAATGAATGAATTAATGAAACAGTTTGAAAGTCTGAGGGTCAGAGAATAAAAATATTGAGAAAATTAAGTTTTTTAAGCAATGCACTTTACTAATCAAAAGATCTACAAAATATGTACAAAATGATTTTTGTTATAAATTAAAATCAATCATTCTGACCCATACAATGTGTTTTTTGGCTATTATATACAACACAAGACATGTCAAATTTACTTGTTTTATGTTTTATTTTGAAGCAGAAGCAAGCTTTCATACTGTATCTGTAGCAGCAAAATATAAATGAGGTAGTGTGTTTTGTAGTTCTGATCATTCACGATTCTGAGTTAATCTGTTCTCAGTTCATTTGCTATATAAAGACCTGACCTGATGATATCCACAAACTTTTGGACTCCAACCAATAACAAATATAGAATTTGAATTGGGTTCTGCTTTAAAACATTTATTACCTGTATTTCTGCCAATTCTAAAACCAATAATTGAACATCTAAAAGGACACACTCTGCAAGTTTTATATTTCTGACTTTAAATGTTGCACCATTTTTGGTGTCTGGTTTGCATCTTGTGTATTTCCCTTCTTTGTCAGTAAGTCGTTAAAATAAAGATAAAACTAAGATAAATGTACCAAAAAAAATATGTGAAATTATGATTGTTTTGGAAAAATACAACATGAATTAAGCAAATATTTTGTAAGCCTTATGAGTAAAACAAATAAAATACAGTTGAAGGCAAAATCATTAGCACTGCTGTGTAATTTTAATTATATATATTTTTTAATTAAAGTGTTTTTTTTCCAACACATATTAACCATGATAACTTCATGATAATTTCTAATAACTAATTTATTTTGACATGATGACAGTACATAATTGTTTTGCACAAGTCCAGTACAAGTTAATAATTTAAATAATAATCTTAAGAGAGCTAATAATACTGACCCTAAAAAATGATATAAAACATTTATTCATTCATTCATTCATTTTCTTTTCGGCTTAGTCCCTTTATTAATCTGGGGTCCCCACAGCGGAATGAACCGCCAACTTATCCAGCACATGTTTTACGCAGCGGATGCCCTTCCAGCTGCAACCCATGACTGGAAAACATCCATACACACTCATTTACACACATACACCACAGACAATTTTAGCTTACCCAATTCACCTATAGTGCATGTCTTTGGACTTGTGGGGGAAACCGGAGCACCTGGAGGAAACCCACGCGAACACGGGGAGAGCATGCAAACTCCACACTGAAATGCCAACTGACCCAGCTGAGGCTTGAACCAGCGACCTTCTTGTTGTGAGGCGATTGTGCTACCCACTGCGCCACCGTGACACCCCTTAAAACATTTATTATATAAATTAATTATATAAAACATTTACCAAACTAAATGAAATATGATTTTTTCCAGAAAATATTTTATATATACACTGCAAAACAGAGTTAAAATCAACTCAGAATGAGTGAATATATTGTCCCAATATTTTCAGAGTTAAAATAACACTCTTAAGAGAGTTACTTGTACAACACTATAGTATGAGTTATATTTACACTGTACCGAGTTAAAAAAATAACTCTGGTCTACACTACTAGTTGATTGTTCCCTGAGTTGATTGTTCCCTGACTCTCGTGTTTAAATTGTGAAAACACTAACAAAGAGAATTTAACTTTTTTTATAACTCTACTGTGGTCTACCTAGTAAACATTACAATACTTATGATTGATAGTTAAAATAGCTTACATAAGGCTATTCTCCAAGAATGATAAAATATCACAATGACAATTATGTTATTAATCATTTTTATTAACAAAACATGTTAACACTTGAGAGCCAGAACTACAAATTTACACTTTTGTGTTGGTGTGTTGTGTTGGTTACTTCTAACTCCTTGATTTTACACTGGATCAAATCAGCTTCGAACTCTGATTGTGTTCATTTATTAAAACTAACTCTACAATGTCAACACTTTACTCTGAAATGCTTTAACACCAAGAATTTAACACTGATGAATTTGCTGTGTATGTGTATATATATATATATATCAAATACTGTAAAAAAAATCCTTGTTATGTTCAACATCACTTATATATACTAATATTTGAAAAATAATTAAAATATCGCAGGAGGGCTAAATATTTCCCTTCAACTGTATTTAATAGTGCACCCATGTTTTTCTCAGGAATTATCCCATCATGTGTACAGTACATTACAAGTTGAGGTGATGTTTGAGCTTGAATCCTTATTATCCTGAAGCTCTGATAAGGTTTGTGAATGGCATAATGGGAAGTGATGTTGCTTTGTTTGGAGCCTGGCTATAATTAACACCATGACTCAGGGTCTGTCTGTGCAGGTCAGACTCTCGCTTGTCTCTCGGGCTGAACGAGAAGAAATGGTTCTGAAGGTTAGCACTAAATAAAGGATTTGGTAATGATGTCCTCAAGGAGGCAAACCGAGGAGACCCTGAGCCTGCAGGTGGGGCAGGTGGCAGCAGTCACTGTGGCATTTGGGATAATGAGAAATAGGTGGAAACTGGACGACAGAGGAAGAATTAAATGGCAAGATAGAAAGAGTGACTTCTCTGAACCCACAGCAGATGCTGAGCGATGACGTCGACACCTTGAAGCTGTACACGCTGACATGCAAAACCAAGGAGAAGGGAATTATTTATACAAATAGACAGATCTGTTATATAAAAGCAGAAGACAATTTGGTAAGACTTTAGTTGAAATACCAATTCTCATTTTTAACTAGTTGCTTATTGCCAGCTTATTGGCTGTTTATCATTAAGTACATATTCTGCATGATTGTATTCTACATTTCTGAGCCTACTCAATACCTAAACATAAGTACTACCTTAAAGGAACACTCAACTCTCCTAGTATTAAACAGTTTTACCATTTTAATCAATTCAGCTGATCTCCGGGCCTGGCGGAAGCACATTTAGCTTATCTTAGCTTAGCATACATCATTAAATCAGATTAGACCATTAGCATCAAGCTCAAAAAAGAGTTGCGATAATATTTCTATTTTAACCTTGACTCTTCGGTAGTTACATTGTGTACTAAGCTCGACGGAAAATGAAAAGTTATTTTCTAGGTCGATATGGCTAGGAACTCTTCTGTCATTCTGCTGTAATAATCAAGGAACTTTGTTGACATAAAATGTCTGCAGCTTGCATAATGACATCATGCAATGCTGTTACCTAGCTACCTAAAGCAGCTGTCGCCATGGTAAAGTTCCTTTAGTATTACACAGGAATGAGGGTATAGTTCCTAGACATATCAATGTGGAAAATAATTTGTATTTTTTATTTTATTTTTATTAGTCTTAATGCTAATGGTCTAATCCGATTCAATGATTTATGCTAAGCTAAGCTAAAAGCAATCCTGCCGGATGGAGAGATTGGCTGATCAGACTCTAAAATGGTAAAACTCAACTGTTTAACTCTAAGGGAGTAGTAAAATGAGCCTATTTCTAAAAAAAAAAAAAGAGAAAAAAAAGATTTGTTTAATAACTACTAATCAGCAGAAAATTAAGAGTTTGTTGAGCTAAAAGTCATAGTTAATGATTTATTAATAGCAGGTATTGTACCTTAAAATAAAGTGTGACCGACAATAATAATAAAAAACCTCTATATTTATACATTATATTTGTGACCAATAAAAATAGAAAGTGATATTTGAAGATATATTAAAAGACTTTAGTAAAAGTAAAAGTACTTTAGTAAATGCTAGTCAGAAAGAATGTTGTTTAGTGTTTATATGCATGTACAGATCTGTTTAAAATATAGTTTATTATTTAATTAATCAGTTGTTATTTTATTTTAGATATTATATTTAAATATTTTGTAACTATTTATTGCAGTAACCTGATTATTCACCACCACACCATTACTCAGGGTGAAACTTTAGTTTAAGGTGGAATACTTGCTATTATTAAACTATTAACTACGACTTTTGCCTCAAAAAACTTTAATAATAGTCATTAAGGTAGTAGTTACAGTAGGTTAGGGATTAGGGATGTAGAATATGTGCTTTATAAGTACCAATAAACACCCAACATTTTAATAGGCAGATAATAATTGGCACTAATTAGTAAAAATTGATGCTTAAAGGGGTCCTATTATACAAAAATCACTTTTATAACACCCGATTCGAATGTTATCACTCGATTGAATGGGCGTTATCAGTGGATATCAGCTGATAGATATGGGCCAGTAGGGGCCTTCTGCGCCTCCTAGTGGGCTCAGAAGGTTGTAATCATCCATCCACATGGTTAATCAGCTATTCTAATAGAGAACAGTTCAGATCCAGATGTGTTTTTACATTACTGTGACGGTTG
>CAIGQV010019164.1:5580784-5585784 GCA_903798115.1 Danio jaintianensis
AGACGTGGAGCGGAGTTGACAGCGATGACTGGGTTTGAATCCGCCGAAAAACGGTTTCAGAAAGCAGCTAAGACAAAAGTTAATTATTTGTTTTTATTGCTTTTTTAAAAACAGACGGTTGGGTTTAGGGAAGGAGGAGGGCAGGTTAATCGCTGCTTTTGAAAAATAATCGCTGCTTTTGAAAAAATAATGACCGTTGGGTTTAGGGAAGGAGGAGGGCAGGTCAATCGGAGCGGCCTCTGCTGGATTTACGCGAGAACAGCAGATTAACCATGTGCATGTAGGAACAGTAGGCGCAGTAGACCCCTACTGGCCCATATCTATCAGCTGATATCCACTGATAACGCCCATTCAATCGACTGACAACACTTGAATCCGCTGTTTATAAGGGGTTTAAACCTGTTGTGTGACAACAGTCTGTAAATATAACCAGCTTTTAATGGTAAAAAATATATTAATTTCATTTTTTATAATCACACATTATAAAATCAGTCTGCAGAAACACTTTGATTGTTATTCTCCCATTGTACGTGTCATCAGAGGGAGAAAGCCCCGCCCATTAGTGACAGTCTCTCCCTTATTAGCATAGGGCATTAGTCTTGTTTTTGAATCTGCCACTATGCTGACACATAGCCATGTGTAGCTCCGCCCTCTTTTAAATAGAGCACAATCTCATTTGAATTTAAAGCGACAGTCACCAAAATGGCACAATTAGGATCAAAGCCTCAAATAAGCAGTTTCAAAGAGTTATAAAAAAATATCTACAAGGTATTTTGAGCTGAAACTTCACATACACACTCTAGTGACATCAGACACGTATTTTACATCTTGTAAAAAGGGCCATGGTCCCCTTTAAACTAATCAGGACTTAACGACCATATTTTTTTGCATATTAAAACAAGTCATATTGAAGGGGTTAACAGAATGACTACTGAATGTAAAAGCACCTTTATCTTTTAATTAAAAGCACTAAAAATCATCTTGGAAGAGAGCTGAGACATGCCTCTCCGTGTCTAGATGAAACATAATGATTAGCTTGTTTTATTTAGCTGTTCCTAAAGCGTAAACTGTAACTAATGGCTTTTGCTTTCAGAACAGCCAAAGCATGCTTAATTAGAAAGCTACATGCTAAATGCTAACCATTCATGAGCTGAGTAATTAATCAAGCTTTAAAATGTCACGACTAGAAGAAACCATGATTTATCAATCTAGTTTTTGACGTTAATAGCACCTATTTGTGAAGGGTTTTTTCTCACTAGGTCATCGCAGAATGTTTGGAAATCGCGAGAAATAAATAAATGAGTGGAGCCACAAGGAAGAAAGGCAAAACGTCTCATTGTTAATAAATCTGTTCTTTTAATTCGAGATTCTCCAGACATTCTAGAACTCGTTCCTAATGTGTTCTTAAAGATCTTTTCTGAGATCTCCCTTGAGCAAAGATGCAGAAAAGCTAAAGGGTTGTTAATGGCGCGGCGAGTTGCGCTCATTTTCTGATTACTGCCCTCCGTCTCCTCCTCGCTCCGTTCTGCTTTTATGGTCTAAAATTATCTCCCCGTCCTCCCGAAATGGAACATTATCTATTTTTGAATGGCAAATTAGCGAAGATCAGACGTAGCCACTGGTCACATTTGGCCAAAACAGACGTTGCTAACAGCAAGCGTGACATTAGAGCTAAAAAGTATATTCATGAAGCTTTAATATTATTTATTATAGTATTTTGGGACCCGTCTTAATTACAGAGATAATGGCATGTCTCTTGTCATTTTGAACGGATGAGGAAACTGCTGTGAAAGCTCATAATCACTCATTTTTTTTCAGTTTTCAAAAACTCTCTCTGATCCATTAGTGGTCCGCATCAGGGCTGCATGATATAGGGAAAATCTGATATTGCAATATATATATATATATATATGGGCTGCACGGTGGCGCAGTGGGTAGCACGTTCGCCTCAAAGCAGGAAGGTTGCTGGTTCGAGTCGCTGGGTCAGTTGTCGTTTCTGTGTGGAGTTTGCATATTCTCCCCGTGTTCGCGTGGGTTTCCTCCGGGTGCTCCGGTTTCCCCCACAGGTTCAAAGTCATGCAGTACAGGTGAATTGGGTAGGCTAAATTGTCCGTAGTGAATGAGTGTGTATGGATGTTTCCCAGTGATGGGTTGCAGCTGGAAGGGCATCCGCTGCGTAAAACATATGCTGAATAAGTTGGCAGTTAATTCTGCTGTGGCGACCCCAGATTAATAAAGGGACTAAACCGAAAAGAAAATGAATGAATGAATGAATATATATATATATATCGCTTTGATATTGAGAGTCCCTTGCCACAATGATGCAGGCTATAAAACACACAGGATCCCTGTCCTTAAACAGCAATGTATAAACAAAAAATCTATGAATATAAAACAAATATTTATATAATTGTAACTCATATTACAAAGTAGGCTAAATGAACAAAATAACACAATAGTTTCGGTTTACTTTCTCACGAAAAAGTGCTTGTTTTCCCATCGTATATATTTGTTGCAGAGACGCTACTGGTTAAATGCCGGCAAAGTAGAACACGGAAGCAGCTTGAAGTGGAAAGCGCGATTATAGGTACTATAAAGTTGATGACTTGAAAATAGTTCAAAATGCTTCTGAAATGTTCATTTTAAAAGAAAATAATATGCAGTTCACAAGCATTTCTTATTCTGAAACGTTATTTTAAAAGAAAAATACTATGCCGTTTACGACCAGGAATTTGGAAGACATCTAGAATTGAAACCCAGTTGCGTTTGTCGTTCAATAAATGACTTTTTTTTGCCAAAGGGACGAAGGGTTGGATATTTATTGGAGTTTTTTTTTTGCCTCTCTCCAGCTTGCTTTGTTTTGATTTTGCCGATGTTTTCTTTTTCTCTCTAACTCGGTTAAATCCGTTTGAAGTATTGTCGGAATTACATTTTCTCTCTTTGCTCAGGGGGGTTTCATTATCTTTTATTTATCGCAAAATAAGGAAAAATCTCAGGACGATGTCACTATATCAAACAATAAAGAGTGAGAACAGAATGCCGTCGAAAGAGAGGTTAGGTGGGGGTTAGATGATGCGAGTTTATGAAACTAGCAACTTCAAGGATTTTATTCTAATAAAAAAAAGACTATTTTCATCTAATGAGCATTTTGGCTGCTTGCTGTAATGCAGTTTGCACTTACATTCATTCTGGCCATTGACATTCCTTGTGCTGAATTTAGCTTTTTTTATAATTATTTAAACATGCTTTGCTTAAAGGAAGTCATAAAACACTGTGAAATTTTAATAACATTTTAGATTGTTTCTTCAGGTCATTTCCATGCTGTACTGTATGTCTATGAAGTCGATTTATGCTTTAAAAGTGTATATATTTAACAAAAGGATTGATCACATTACATCAACAGGAGTCAATGACTAATTGTGTTGTAGTTTCACAATTCACCCAAAGTGTGTGGTATATTCTCAATATATGTAAGTATATTTACTTAAGAGATGCTGCCACGTCTTTATACCACATTTACATTGCCTGTTAGCACTGACATACAGTAGGCTAAATGTTAGCATTCATAAATTTTCCTTCGGCTTAGTCCCTTATTCATCAGGGGTCGAACAGCCCTATTTCAGCACATGTTTTTTTCGCAGCGGATGCCCTTTCAGTCGCAACCCAAGACTGGGAAACACCCATACATTCTCGCATTCACACACTACGGACAATTTAGCTTATTCAATTCACCTATAGCGCATGTGTTTGCACTGTGGGGCAAACCGGAGCACCCGGAGGAAACCCACGCCAACACGGGGAGAACATGCAAACTCCACACAGAAATGCCAACTGACCCAGCCGGGACTCGACCAGCGACCTTCTTGCTGTGAGGCAACAGTGCTAACCACTGAGCTGCATTAGAAAATACAATAATTTAATAAACCTACAGTAAGTTACTGTGTTGTACTATATTCTATTGAAATGTAATGTAAGTGTAATCTAGCTCAGAGCTACAGTATGCTTTGGAAAAAAAGCTTTGTAACTTTAAATCCGGCATCACGGTGACGCAGTGGGTAGCATGATCGCCTCACAGCAAGAAGGTCGCTGGTTCAAGCCTCGGCTGGATCAGTTGGCATTTCTGTGTGGAGTTTGCATGTTCTCCCCGTGGTCGCGTGGGTTTCCTCCGGGTGCTCCGGTTTCCCCCACAGTCCAAAGACATGTGCTGTAGGTGAATTGGGTAAGCTAAATTGTCCGTAGTGTATGTGGGTGAATAAGTGTGTATGGGTGTTTCCCAGTGATGGTTGCAGCTGGAAGGGCATCCGCTGCGTAAAACATATGCTGGATAAGTTGGCGGTTCATTCCGCTGTGGCGACCCCGGATTAATAAAGGGACTAAGGCAAAAAGAAAATGAATGAATGAATAAAGCAGTGTTTTAGCCTAAATATAGAGAGATGTACTGTGTTTGTTATTTTGAAGTGATAGGACTAAGACAACCAATAAATAAACTTTTTTATTTACGTTTTCTTTGTTGATTATATTTTACTTTTTTTATTTAATGTCCTAATTATTGTACATAAATAAAAAATTTACAATTAAATAGGCCTAAATAATTATTTATTTAAAGGCAATAGCAGCCAAACATGGAGCAGCCGCAACGGTCCGGCGCATGGTCTAAAGGGCTCTAAAGTTGAATGCTACTTTATCAAAAGCATAAAAATAAATTGGCCTACCTCAAGCACTTCACTATGTACACTCGCCGGTCACTTTATTACGTACACCTTACTAGTACTGGGTTGGACCCCCTTTTCCCTTAAGAACTGCCTTAATCTTTCGTGGCATAGATTCAACAAGGTACTGGAAATATTCCTCAGAGATTTTGGGCCATATTGACATGATAGCATCACGCTCCCATCTCCCGTTCCACCACATCCCAAAAGTGCTCTATTGGATTGAGATCTGGTGACTGTGTAGGCCATTTGAGTACAGTGAACTCATTGTCATGTTCAAGAAACCAGTCT
>CAIGQV010019164.1:5590784-5616899 GCA_903798115.1 Danio jaintianensis
GTGTGCCATTCTACTATGCTGCTGAGGAGTAGATTATGTTTGCAGCACAGAATGATGACGCATGTCGCTCAAAGATTATCTAAAAGTCACATGAAATAAGACATAACCGTTCACACTGCGGTCGCATTGCAAAACATCAGATCTGTGTCTGATTTAATACTACATATAAAAGTGGCACAAATCAGAACTGAAAAGATCATATTCCATGCGGTTTGGGCTGTTCACACTGTCATTACCTGAGTCACATGTGGGCAAAAAAAATCAGATTCAGATTCAGATTCATAGACATCCGAAGGCAGAAGCGCTAACCGCAGCTAAAAACAGCTTTGTTTACACGTACATTACAGATTCTGTGGATGGATAAGAATTGTGAACAACTTCGATGAAAACATATGGAGGAATACTTTAGCGTGTCGAGATATACATTTGAGTTTGTGTGCTAGCACTCCACCTACACACGTGTCACACAGCTGAACGCAGAGCTTGCAGGTAAACTCACAGTGGTTTATCATAAGCATTTTATTGATCGTTTTTTCCACAGTTGGCATTAAGAATGAACATAGAAATGTTATCTGACTTACAACTAGCAGCTAAATGTGTCTGGAAAAGGTGTTTTTTTTTTATAAACAGCGCGGATGTGAATGCATCTGAACGTTTTGATTGGCTGGAGTAGATGTCTCACGTCACCACATTCTAAACGTGAACGCGCTCTTTCCGGCAATTTTCCTTCTGCCTTCACACAGAGCAGCATTCTGGCAAATTACTAGTGGTGGGCGGAGTGAGACTTCAAACACTGAAACAGTTGAAGCAAATGTGTTGAAGCTTCGAAACGTTTCGAAACCCACATCTACAGTGATACCTAGTGGTCATTTTTATGTATTGCTCTGGAACAGCTTTAGCAAAGAAACATTTACGCAAATTGAGGATTTACACTCCACATTGTAGAATTGAGGTTACAAGTGATTTAGTGAAGCGGTGAGAGTTCCTGACTAGGATGCAGAAATAATGGGTTTGAATCCAGGGTGATGCAGTTATAGACATTAGTTTTTAAATGCTCTGTTCATGTGACGTGTTTTGTTTTAACATTGGTCTGACATCCAAATGAACACTTTGTGAATAAATATGTCTTGTTTAGGTCATTAAAAAAAATGAACATTGATAAAATGAATAAAAAAGTCAGAATTTAGGAGTATTTGTACAAGTCGGGATTCAAACTCAGGACATTTGTAGCACAGTTACTCAGTGCGCACAAACGGTCCACTAGGCTACATGAAATAGAGTTTATTTTTCTGACCCTGTCAATCAAATGCAGATTTGCCAGGTCTCGGAATACTTCTGAAATGGCCGATGCTTTGAATCGCTTTAGTCACGTGACCTGGTGTTTCTAAACACTGTAGTCACGTGACCTGGGTGTTTCGAATCATCTTAGTCACGTGACCGGGGGTTTCAGATCATGCTTCGGTGCAGTGTTTCGAAACACTTGCACTTCGGGATCTCGACACTGTGTCGAAACGTCAGTTTCACGTCAGCCATCTCTAGAAATTACCGGTAATGTTACAACTTCTCTTTCCAGAAAATTGCCGGAGCGAATTTACTGGTATTTTCAAAAAACGGCTTGTTCACACATGATCCCTTTACGGAAAATTGCTGGTAATTTTCCAGAAAAGTCTCTATGTGTGAAAGGGGCTATCGACTATACATGACTTGCAAAATCCTAAATATGACCTTGTACATATCATTAGTATGAAAAGGAACAACATTTATTGGCATCAAACTGCCCTATAGTGTTTATTTTACCTAGAAACTGCAGTCAAACATACTGTATGAAATGTATGAAAATGTTGGCTGAAATACACATTTCCAAAAGTGTTACGGCATAGCACAATATCAATGCATACAGGTATTCACACACAAAGACACTTTTGTTCGCACACTGTTACACACACTCTTTCTGCATAGGTTAAAAAGGGTTGGAGGTCAGTATATTACATAGCAGCGTGAGAGAATAGTACACTCTCTTGGGGCCCGAATGCAGAATTCGGGTATATTTGCAATGAAGATTCTCTGATAAATCATATCGCCTCTCTGGGGATTAGGAGACAGTTCACGGTAAAATATTCACAAGAATAGCAACATTAGTGGAGAAGGATTTTTGATTTTCAGTCTCTCCCTTTCACACATTTTGATGAGGGCATGGTTGGACTTGTCAGATTAATTTTTGAGCGGCATGTCTTGTTTCAGTAGGGCTCTGGAAAGGAATAAGAGAGTGAAAGAAAATCACTAGTCCGTATTCTCTCTCTCTCTTTGTTTTAGATGTTTTTTATGACATGAGCGCCATTGTTTGTCTGAATATATTCATTTATTTAAACAAATACAATAGGATTCAACACATTAAATATACATTGAAAGCATATAGAATGCATGTAAGATGATGTTTCAAATACCTTGTGTGAATTTAAATCATCAAAACATGCGTATACTGATGTTCTGCTTTCATTCACTGTAACAGAGATATTTGTTAATATGAAACAATTGATTCTGACCTGTAGTTACTAAATTATAGAAAAGAAGATGTAAGAATAATGAATTAAAACATTATTTTAAATGTTATATTTATGATTAACTCTGTAGTGACAAACCTAGAAGTTTGAAGTATAGTTAAGTATAGTTGTAACACAACGGTGCTGCACAACAGGATTCATGTGCAGTTTATTGAAAGCTTAGTCAGGGAGGCAATGGTCAAACAGGAGCAAACAGAACCATGCAGGTAATCCAAAAGAATAGTCGGGGTCACAGGTGAAGAGATCCGTATAGACGGCAAACAACATAAAAATAATAAACAAGGCGAGGGTCAGGAATCACGGCAAGGCAAAACAATGGAATAACGCTTCGTAAAGTTACAGTTGAACAAGACTCAGCAATGTGTGTGTGTGTGTGTGTTGTTTATATGGTCCATCTGATTAGTCCTGAACTGCTTCAGCTGTGTGTGTTTGCAATCAAGGGGGATCTGGACCAGGTGTGTGAGTGAAGTGCATGATGGCATTTGTGGTTCATTAAAGTGGGAGATTTGTAGTTCTTCAGCGATCTGCACAGGCTGGATCGCTGGTGACCGTGACAATAGTTTAGTGGTTCTTAAAAAGAGTCTTTTAATGATTTTTGTTTTAAATATGCCAGATTTTTATTCATATAAAAAAACTCTTCAATTAATGACATTTTATTCAGTTTCTTCAGATCATACACCGTAAAAAGTGAAAACTTAAACAAATTACTTGGATTACAATTAAATGAATAAAGTTTGACAAACTTAATTAATGACAGTTTTCAGTAATAAATTAAGTATAACAAGTTTTAGTAATTTATTTATGGCAAGTACAAGTATTGTTCACTATTAATAACGAACAATACTTGTACTTGCCACAAAACATAAAAGTATTATTATTAGTATATTAACATGGTAAGGAAATTATTTGAACTGTAATAGAAGTATTATTATTATTATTATTATTATTATTATTATTATTATTATTATTATTATTATTATATTAACATGGGAAGGAAATTATTTGTACTGTACTGTATGTACGGCTTCATTCTTGTTCTCTTAAATAAACTACTAAAATTTGTTACACCTAAAATTACTTAATTCTTTAAATTATATTCTTTTAATAAACCTAATGACACCTTAATTGTTTTATGCTCAATCCACTTGAACTTGTAAGAACTAATAAGTTAACTTCATTCCTTCATGTTGACCCAACACAAATCGATTGCTGAGGAACCCAGCATTTTTTACCATATACACTCAAAAAATGAGTTAGCTGTATGTTTAAACCACTTATTTAAAATAAGTTGAAACAACAACTCTGGACATTTTTTGGGGACAACTTAACTGTTTAATGTTCAAACCACTTAAATATGTTAAGTTGACTTAATCAATTTGTGTTGGGACAACATGAATGAATTGTGTGGAACCCTGGATTTTTTTTTACAGTGTATAAGATATTTAGTAGAATGTTCATGTTGTTTGCATTCACTTTTACTTGAAGCAGCTGGAAAAGTAGCATTTTGTATTCTGTGGAAGGAAAGTGAGACAACCAAATTTTAAAGGACACAAAACTGAGCAAAAAAATGTCATTTTTCATTCCAGGTGAACTATCTCTTTAAAGTTTGAGAAGATCAGTGGTTCGAGTGGTTGTGTGCTCTCATAGCAAAGCTAACGTCTTTTGCCTCAAAGCGTAATCTCATTTTAGGAGCTCCATCAGCTTCTCTCGCTCACTTTCCCTCTCTCTCTCAACAAAGTAAAAAAAGAGAAGGAAACGGTGAACAGAGGCAGTATTGATCGAGCCAAGAGAGGGTCAGAGGTGAATGAAATGTTGATTTGACACCTGGTCTGTGCTCCCTCCCTTTCTGTCTGGAGGGAGGAATGAAGGCTAAATCAAAACAGTGGGAGGCTGAGATATCTCACAACCATTTAATGTTGGAATAGCTTGAACCTTCCCCTCTGTCCTCATGCAAATAACTTTCTATGTACTGTACTAGCCAACTGAAGTGTATTTTTACTAGAGGTGAGGAAGGAAGGGAGCGAGAGCTGAATTGTGTGCTGGTTAGGTTGATAGACGTTTGGACAAATGAACAGCAACATAAGGAAACAAATGAACCCATGTGAAAACGTGGACATGGCATTGCAAAACGTGATCCTATTTCACTGAACATATAGGGCCCTATTATACACCCATTTTTACGTTTAAATAGCAAATCCATTTGCGCCACTTTGTGGACTCATGGGTGTGCTGGTCTATAAAGGAGGTGTGTTAAGGCGCATTGTTTGCGCGTTGCTATTTTAAGGAACTGAAATCGACCATGCCACTGGCCAACTAAAAGCTGCTCTAAAGTCCAGTGCAGAGCCGCGTTAGTTATGCACCTATGCAGGTTCAAAGGCTTACACATTGCTTAATACACACAGGATGTACTGAAATACACAAATATCTTTACACATGCAAAACAATTAAAGAATTAAAATGTTACAAAAATTATTATTTTCTACATAAATATAAAAACCAATGCCTCCATGCCTTCTTCATCTCGGGGGGCTTTTTTCAGTTTATTTATTACAGTTTGCATTTGTATAATGTTATTATTAGTAGTATTATTTATTATATGCATATTTATACTTGTTTTAATAAAAACAAGTTCAGATGTGTCTGCCTGACGGGTTTTGGAGACGTATGCATCACCATATGGTGCATAAGAATAGGACGTGTGTTTGGATAGAACTCAGCTTTTTGGCCACACTTCGTTATTATTGTTCATTTATTCGTTTGCTGGAAACTAGAACTGAATTTATAAATAGTATTGAGACAAATCTTTAAGCTTAAATGAAATTAAATATGTGGGTTAATGCAGGGGCGTAGTGGACATTTTAAAAGTGGGGGGGGGGGGGGGGGGTCTGTCTGTCTGGTCTGTCTCTAAAAGTGAGGGGGACGTGTGTTCGAGCGAGGCTCGTTCTTTATCCTCGTGCAGATGGTCTGTTTAACTGTTTTCTCGTTAGTTAAGTGCTCAGTTTTTCCACTTACAAAGTCCGCCATGTAAATAACAAATGCGGCATGGCGCGATGCAACTGACTCTTAAAGGGAATGTGAGATGAGACTCTGATTGATTTAATGCATGTTATGCTCAAAACACACCCATAACTAATTAAGAGAATAAGCACAACCCTGTTAGACCATGCGCCAGGGCGCAAAGCATATTTTTCCATCCTTACAATAGCAAAAGTGGATTCGCACACGTCACAACACGTTTTGTGCCATGCGCTTTAGACTTTGTGCCTAAATTGTTAAAATAGAGACCATTGTGTTGTGATAATGTAATACCAACTCCAGGACTCCAGGGGCGATAGAGATACATTCAAACGTCTGCAGCATTAACACCAGAACTACCGAGGTGGTCGTTTTGACCATTTTTTAAGTTTTATAACGTGTTAAATTTGCTAAAATAAACCCCATATAACTATAGTACCCTGACTTTTCTTAAATATGTGTACATTTTGTTCTAACATTTATTTTATTAAAGTTATAAAACACAAAAAAAGTTCTGAGTATTTCTATCTTGAATGGGCATACCATGGTCAATGTGACCGCAAGCATTTCAGAATCTTTTACTTTTTGCTTTGCCTTCGAGTATGCATGCTTCTGTTGTCTAGCAACCTTCTGCTAACAAAAACAACTTTCTTAAAGCAGAAGCATAACTTTTCCTAAAGAAGCATACCTAATCTTTATTCTTCCTGCTTTCTGGCAAATTAATGCACCGTAAGATCCTTTTCAGGGAGGTCTAGTTACTCATGACCAATTATAGACTATACAAAAACAAAACAGAAAAGATTGTATTTTTAAGGTAATGACTTCATAAAATGTGATGACAGAAATTCAAAGCTTAATTGTAAAATCTCAATAGCATATTGTAATGTAAATATGATGTGTCAAAAATTGTATTTGGTCTAGTCTTATATGAACGCTCAGAATGATTGCTATGGCCATTCTGGTAGTTATAGTATGCTGTTAGTTCCAGTGTTAAACCAGTAATGTTGTTGCTCATATATGTCACTACAAATATATTGCGTTAAAGTATTTGCAGAGATTACATTTTGGGCATATAACAAACAGGCTGATGCAATACCACAAATATTTTAATAGGGTGGGTGATATTACAAAAAAAATGTGTTACTGTACAGATCTTATTATTATAAAATTTCATATAAAGTAACATTGGGCGTCACGGTGGCGCAGTGGGTAGCACGATCACCTCACAACAAGAAGGTCGCTGGTTCGAGCCTCGGCTGGGTCAGTTGGCATTTCTGTGTGGAGTTTGCATGTTCTCCCCGTGTTCGCGTGGGTTTCCTCCGGGTGCTCCGGTTTCCCCCACAGTCCAAAGACATGTGCTGTAGGTGAATTGGGTAAGCTAAAATTGTCCATAGTGTATGTGTGTGAATGAGTGTGTATGGATGTTTCCCAGTAATGGGTTGCAGCTGGAAGGGCATTCGCTCCGTAAAACATATGCTGGATAAGTTGGAGGTTCGTTCCGCTGAGGCGACCCCAGATTAATAAAGGGACTAAGCCGAAAAGAAAATTAATGAACAGTAAAAAGTAACATTCACAGCCAAAAAAAGAAAACACTTGAAGATTTTTTTATTTTCATATGTGTGTTTCACAAAATAAGCTTTTTTCAAATATACATTTATGTCCAATATTATTTAAAATCATAATTAAACATTTAACAAAACATCAGTCAATTTATGATAGAACTTATTAATGCTTGACGCATTAATAGTCATTTAAAAACTGTAATCTGCTTCACTGATAATAAGCTCCTCAATATTAAACAGGTTGTCTGCATTCGTGCAAACTGATTTCAGAACAGCAATGTTTTCTGTATGTTCTTAAAGGCTGAATAATTCTACACAAACTCAGTCATATTTGCAACAAAGAACATGATTTCCATGTAGCGTGTCAGTTCTCCATGGTATGTGAGACCGTCTTGTGTTTGTGCAAGTGATAGTGAATTGGGCACTTTACACACAAAAAGTGTGTTCACTGCACTGTGAAGGAATGGAGATAGAATGGGTGTGTTCCATTCTAGATAAAAGACTTTGATGTATAGTCTTAAATGGACTTTAAGTTAATCTAAGCCTAACTCAATCACTGGTGAGTGAAATTGAACTTTATTAGGCAGTGGCTAATACCAATCGTCATCATTTAGTCATTCCAGATAACACTCTGCCAAATGCACCACTGATTTACTCACATTTGTGACCTTGGACGATAAAACCAGTCATAAGTGTTTCTGGAAATCTGGAAGCTGAATAAATACACTTTCCATTGATGCATGGTTTGTTAGGAAAGGAAGATATTTGGCCAAGATTCATTCATTCATTCATTTTCTTTTCGGCTTAGTCCCTTTATTAATCCGGGGTCGCCACAGCGGAATGAACCGCCTTGGCCAAGATACATTCATTTATTCATTCATTCATTTTCCTTTGACTTAGTCCCTGATTTATGAGGGGTCGCTACAGCGGAATGAACCCCCAACTACTCTGGCATATGTTTTACACAGCAGATGCCCTTTCAGCCACAGGTCGAGATACAGCTATTTGAAAATCTGGAATCTGAGGGTTCAAAACAATTTAAATACAGAGAAAATCACATTTAAAGTTGTCAAAGTGAAGTGTTTAAAATATATTTTACTATTCAAAAAATTTGTTTTGATGTATTTACTGTAGAAAAAATACAAAATATATTCACGGAACACATTTAGTTGTTTTTTTTAGCATGAAAGAATAATCTATCATTTTGACCCATACAATGTATTTCTGGCTATTGCTGAAAATATACCAGTGCAACATAAGGGGTGGTTCACACAGAACGCTGCCCTTTTTCTCTCCAATGCGCTACTTTTTAATAGTTTTTCAATGTAAACACTTGCTTTATGAACGTGTTTGACAGTTACACTCGCGTCTCGTGGCTTTTGAAGCACCGTGCACGTGAGCGCTACTTTTTTTTAGACACTGCACTGAAAACAATTATTCAATGGATTTACAATGAATTTTTTTTTAAGGCAAGTGGTTAAAAACATTTTATATGGGCTGAATTTAAACAAACAAATTAAATTTAGTAATGTTCAACTTCATTTGTTTCTTTCAATTACAGTTGCAACCACTTACCTCAAAATAATTTAGTAAATCCAATGAATCATTTTTTTAGTGTGTGTCAAGTTAAAATATCTTCAATCATCACACTTTCCGAACCATTGTGTCTCAAGATGCATTCGGTGTGAATGAGCCCTAAGGGTGTACTCACACTTGGCTATCCGAACTGTGCCCAGGCGCGTTTCCTGGTTCGTTTGACAAGTGTGAGTGCTCTGAATCGGGCTCAGGCGCGGTTCAGTTGGCCAGCCCTGGCCCAATTGGAAGAGGTGTGCCAGAGCGTGGTTTGGTTGGGCTTTGGCGCGGTATGCTTGTAGTGTGAGTTATACGATATAACTAAAGCAATAGTCCACTGTGCTGAGTGAGAGAGCTTTTCTTCCTGTTAAACTGAGTAGTCGCAACATCGATGATGTAAGTGTGCTCTGGCTCGGAAGGTAAAATGCAATGTGAGTGCAGGCCGAGGGGGAGATGGGAGGTGGGACAAGCACGCTTTGACATGGTTCAAGGCAACTGTACCTAGTGTGAGTACGCCCTAAGACTGGTTTTGTGGTCCAAAGTCACATTTTAGGTTTGTTTCAATATGTTTGTTTTGTAAACTCTCTCTCAGTTTCATGTAAGCTACATGTGAATTAGCTAATTAGCTAGCACCAAATAAAGAATCTCCTACATTACTACCGTATGATATAACATGAAAACGATGTACTGTATATTCTCATATACCCCAGCCCTAACTTCTAATGTTAAGTGGCCATAGCATAATGCATAAACAAATGAAAAATAGATGTAACGGAACAAACAAGCCCATAAACCCAGCAAAACGAATCCAAGAGAAATAGTAGCGATCCTCCTTTTTCCTGCTCGGAGGCAGGGTTATGCACTCAGACCGCTGTTTTTCTCATCTGAGATGCGTATCCCGAGGTGTGGTTGGGATTAAGTTTGCGTGTGCAGTTTTTCTAACCCTGTTAGGGCTGCATTAAGGAGTGAGTAATCTCTTCACACGCAGGTCCTCGCTCTCTTTCATTACCCAGCAGTGCTGCCTGGATCTATAGCACTCTGCCGCTCCATATGAAACCCAGACCTGTCCAATCAATACGCCCCAAGGCTGCAGCCAGGGCAGAGGCTGAGGAGGATGAATCCTAATTTGATGAAATACGCATTTTGGATGGGTCCGGATGCTTGCAGGGCCAGGGTAATTGTCGGCAAATTCATCTTAAAGGCCGGTAGCTGAGGATTGCTTTCAATTAGGGATGGAGTTTCTGTTTAGCGCACCGGCGTTCGCTTCTCAGCAAGTCTGCGAGAGACGAAACACTCACGCACACTATAGCGTCTCATCAGGATGTGGTTATTGCTCTGAAAGGTGCATTTATGATTTGGCAGGCTGTAACTGTGAGCAAAGCCAAAGCGGCGCTTCTAACTGTAGTAGAGGGTTTAATGGACTCTTAAAATATCCTCGTCTTGTTTGCTTGTCTCATTTTGTGTGCTGAAGTAAAATTGCCTGTGCATACTTTTATTTTATTAGGTTTAAGACGACAAGGGTCTCTTCTGTGTGACACTGATCGTTGATTATTACACACAGTGTTGTTGAAGCTACTTACGCGTTTTAGTATGCTATAATGCTAATTGTTGGACCAAATAGCTTGTTACTGGAAGAGGTTGTTTTGAAAGCACTGTCATTTACTGAAATAAAAAGGGATTATAATGCTAGCATTGCTGCTAAAGTTTGATGAAGCAGTTTTAACATTTTTTCAGCAGTGTTGTATAACTTTAGCATCTTCATCATGTATAGAGCTATTAATTGGGGCATTTTTATTTAAATTGTCACCATGAAGAAGCTACATTTATTTAAATGTACATTAAAGGGATAGTTCACACAAAACTGAACATTCTGCTATTATTTACTAACTTTTAAATGGTCACAAACCTGTTTGATGCTTTTTCTGTTGAACACAAGATAAGTTATTTTGCAAAATTTTGGGAACTGTAACCATTGACTGTAATCATTGGTTACAGGTTTCTAGCATTTTTCAAAATATCTTCTTTTGTGTTCAACAGAAAAAGGAAACTCATAAAGGTTTGGAACCACTTCATTTTTGGGGGAACTATTCCTTTTAAGTTAAGAGTAATTAGTTTCTTTAATATTATACAAATGGGTAGTCAAAATGTGGACAGCTTATAAGTTAAATCATCTAAATTAATTGATAAAAAAAAAGGTCAGGAATTAAGAAGTAAAAGATAAAATGATTCTTTTTTTCACATGTGATGGAATTCATACTTGTATGCATAACAGAAACCTAATAAATGTATGTTATTATGATTTAACATTCACCTTCCCATTGGCTTAGAAAGCACAAAACTAAACTGATTTACTTTTTATACATTAATAAAACAACATCCAGCATCTATACTTCATTTATTCACATCATATTTGACAATCTTTGGCCTCATAAACTATAATGTATTGCATTTACCCGGGATTCTGTTACTAATGAATACAACTAGCTAATAAGCAGGGCCAAACAGAATATGCTGCCTTTTGTTTTGCCATTTCTTTGCAGAATATATATCTATATACAGAATGAATTTGAAAATGTATGAGCCGAAAACCTTCTTATAAAATAAATTAAAACACATAAAAACACAATCAAATTCTAATTAGAAACACAGCAACTGCAAGCCTTTCATATAATACATCCAGTAAAAGACTTTAAAAAATTGTATTTTACATAATTTATCCAGGGCTGCACGGTGACGCAGTGGGTAGCACTTTCGCCTCACAGCAAGAAGGTCGCTGGTTCGAGCCTCGGCTGGGTCAGTTGGTGTTTCTGTGTGGAGTTTGCATGTTCTCCCTGTGTTCGCGTGGGTTTCCTCCGGGTTCTCCGGTTTCCCCCACAAGTCCAAAGACATGCGGTATAGGTGAATTGGGTAGGCTAAATTGTCCGTAGAGTATGTGTGAATGGGTGGGTGTGTATGGATGTTTCCCAGTGATGGCTTGCAGCTGGAAGGGCATCTGCTGCGTAAAACATATGCTGGATAAGTTGGCGGTTCATTCCGCTGTGGCGACCCCAGATTAATAAAGGGACTAAGCCGAAAAGAAAATGAATGAATGAATGAATGAATAATTTATCCAAGCATTTGCATATTATTCAATAATATTACTGAAATTAGTATAAAAACTGAATAAATATACATTTACACACATTTACATAAGTACATAAATAGATGGAATGAGGACTCTCTATAATAAACTATAATAATATAGTCTATAATAATATAATATAGATAATAATATAATATAAATAATATAGTCTATAATAACTTATAATATATATAATTTCACCAGAGGATTTGAATATCTCGATTTGGAAAGATTTTGTTAATTTAGATTGACTGGGATGATCAAGTCTTTTCCTATGCAGTGCATCTGCATAAATTAGAATAAATTAGAAGCAAAATAAATAAAAAAATAAACAAACAGTGCTTTATGGTTTTCTGGGGAGCGTAACAGTATTCAAGTACAGAAGTTGAACAATCAAATGTAAAATAACATGCTCATCATCAGTGATGGGAATAACGGCGTTACTAACGACGATACTTTTTTCAGTAACGAGTAATCAAATGAATTACTGTTTTAATTATGTAATTCAGTTACTATTTGTGAGAAGTAACTAGTAACTATACACTGAATACTCTTTTAAACGAACGTGCCCAACACTGCTCATCATTGTATAAATAGTAAAAAAATTCTAATATTTAATAATATCTTTATCTTTTAATGTTTAATAAATAATATAATCTTGCGATGTGACTGTTGCTGATACACACATTGCAATATCGATTCTCAAACGAGATATTGTTCAGCCATAGATTGAATGATGTGGTCAAACATTTGTGGATATGTGGGCCTACAAATAAGACATTGGATTCCATTTGCGAGTGTTCACTAACAAGTCAATGTTTGGGCATATCTGAGGTGCCGAAGATCAGATTAGGGTTTATCTGTGAATATTTTACTTTGACACAGCAGAATTCAGAGTCTTGCAGTGTCCCTGATTACCTCTGAAAACAGTTTTCCTCTACTGCATTCTTGTAGAGTCTGCAGAATTTGAAACAAAGCCGTGTCTGCTTTAGTCTGCGCAGTTCAAGGGTCCCGGATTAAAGTGTGACTAAACTGTCAATTCTGTCAGGTTTTTATACTTTCCATGAAACACACAGACAGACAGATGGTCGTCTCAGGACAGCTCTAGCGTGTTTTGACTGGCATTTATGAAGAATAAAGTGAGTCTGGGAGCGGTTCGGCTTCTGTTTGCACTGTGATGATCCATTGATTTGCTGTCTTTCTCTTCTGCAGGGACGTACGGACCAGATACAGGCTGGGCAGCAGCTTTTCCTGAGTGCCAGGAGAGAAACCAATCGCCAATCAATATAGCCGACCAAGACACTAAGGTCTCGATGGAGTACCAGGAACTCACGCTGGACGGGTTTGATGCGGAGTCGTCCAACAAAACGTCAATGAAGAATACAGGCAAAACGGGTAAATCTGAAGTGGATAGTTTGGCCAAAATAAACATTGATCCAACTTGCCATCCGACATAAGGTCGTACTGTAATTATCAGAAAATCTAGGCTGTTAAATAAAAGGGAATGTGATTTAAAATGGGCCATAAAATGAAACAAAAAGTCCTTTTATGCAGTGGAGGCTCCAGGATTCTTTTTTGTTGGGGTTGCAAATGGGAGGCTTAACACTTTCGAAGGAGTGCTAAAATTGATTAAATGTATAGCTTTAATTATCGAGGAACTTTACTGCCATACCATGGCTGCAGCAGGCACAATGATATTATGCGGCGCTTTTACCTAGCTGGCAAATATTTTTTAGGCACTAGCTGCAGCCATGGTACGCCAGTAAAGTTCCTTGATTATTACGCAAGAATAAGAATATAGTGTCTTGCCAAATCAAATAGCAAATTTTTATGCTCCATTGGTCTTAGTACACAATGTAACTTCTCTTTTTTGAAAATTTTGAGTAAGATGCTAATGGTCTAATCTGATTCAGTGATTTATGCTAAGCTAAGCTAAAAGTGCTCCAACCAGACCCAGAGATCGGCTGAATGGATTCAAAAATAGTATAAAACTTATCCATTTAAATCTGGGGAACTCAGATTCAATCAAGCCTGCATGTATCTTTTAGGTAACATTAACTTTTCATGCACTTAAAGTGACGTTTGTTATATTTTATCCCTTCGACATCCACCTGCCCATTCCAAGTGGGGTTTGAATCGGCAATTTCACCACAGTGAGCTGTCACAAGCTAGCCATGACTCCCGCCAGTAGCAGCTGACTGTTCCTCCAGTGTGACGGCACATCTCTCCAGTCTGAACTTCAGATTGAACTTCAGATTCTGATTGTTACTGAGCAATTCTGCAGTGTCTGAAAATTGCAGTCTTTTACTTGATGTTAAATAGCGCTCCTAGGGCTGGTAGGTTAATCGAATTGAAATTGCAAATCCAATTGACTGTAGTTTTGAGGTGAGTTTGTACTAAAACCATGTTATTATATGTGGTAATTTCACATGCTGTTTTTACTACAGGCGTAGTTTATTGACAAGCATCGTAAACAGTTGTCGTTATCGCAGAACAATTATCTCAATGTCATTATCAACCGATTAAACCAAAATTGAGATTTTTGGCATAGCTTATCAGTGTACTACAACTCTGTGTAGAAAACATTGCTTCATCTAAACACACATGCTGGAGGTTTACTAGAACCGGCTTTACTGACAAAATGCACATAAAAATTGTCTCAATAAAACTGCCCAGCCCTAAGCGATCCATCGTTATGTTGATATTAATGAATGCAATTTTTTACTGTATGAGCATTATAGGCTACCCCCATTATTATTCACTTTTGTTAGGGTTTCTAATGCTTAATTATCGATGACGGAAAGTAGAAGAAAAAGAGAAAAAATTATTAGGAAATAATGTGCCAGCGCTGAGCAAGTTTCTGAAGGGACTGTATTTTTTTGAAGACTTTTAGATACTAGAAAAAAGATTGACACAAATAATTGGAAGGGAGGGGTGATGAATGTAAATCCCTTAAACCAAAGTCCCTTAAAGTCAAGTCATTTCACTCGGCGGGCATTCTGTTTGAATGTGGAAACATCAAATTCTCCAAAATTGCTCGCCAAGCTTATGATTAAATTTCATATTAGGAAACAACAATAAAATTAAACAACAACTGTCTCTTTAGTTTCGTTTCTAAACGTTTGAGTCAAACAAAATCTGCAGAAATCCACATCTAGTCCCAGCCCCTCCCCCGGAGAATTGTCAGTCTATATCAATCGCTGATTGGCTCCTGTACTAGAAAGCGGGGCTTCATTCGCCATATTGACCGTTACACTTTTCCCCATTCAAAACTATATGAGTGACATGTCTTTGCTTAAACCCACATCCCCAATGTGACCACCAGAGTTCAATGTGACCAAAACATGCACCATATATTTGGCTTACATAAATGATACGTTGCACAGATTGTAAGCATTCAGCCATCATACTTTCAAGCTCTATCAAACTTTTATGATGCGATCTCCTCCTGAACTTTTCACAGCCGAATTCAGTTTTCATGCTACAGTCTTGCACCATTAAGCCGTACTGCGGCGGAGCATATTGAGGAAGTAAACACAGACACGAATTGCCCAGCGTTTCCCTCCTTAACATAATCCGTGCGGAGGAAGACAAATGTCCCGCTGTTGTCCCATGAATAATGGAGAGCTGCTCTCCTATTTATAACTGACACATGAGTGTTTTATCAGCAAAATAATCACCTGGAACAGGGCGACACAATAAACCTACAGACCCGGCGCCTCTGAATAATGCATGCCTCAATCAATGATTTAAATCGCTTTCTCTGTGGACGGCTTCAACGTCAACTGACCTTTGACCTTCTCACCTTGAGCGAACACTCATTAGGGTTGCCCCGAACAGGAATAATTGTTAGTGTGCTATTGTGTTCGAATGCTGTCATCCACACCAAACAAAAGGTGAGTCTCAGATCAGTTCCTAATGAACTCTTCAACTGAAATATGAATGAAAAATGGACCAAAAGACAATGCGACCATAAAATGTATTAGAATCCTCAGGCAAGCTTTTGGGCTTAATAGCAGTGTTGCCCATTACATTAGGAAACAATTCATTCATTCATTTTCCTTTGGCTTAGTCCCTTATTTATCAGGGGTCGCCACAGCGGAATGAACTGCCAACAATTCCAGCATATGTTTCATGCAGCGGATGCCCTTCCAGTCACAACCCAGTTCTGAGAAACACCCATACACACTCATTCACACACACACACACTCATACACTATGGACAATTTAGTTTTTACCCAATTCACCTATAGCGCATGTCTTTGGACTGTGGGGGAAACCGGAGCACCCGGAGGAAACCCACTCCAACACGGGGAGAACATGCAAACTCCACACAGAAATGCCAACTGACCCAGCCAGGGATTGAACCAGCGACCTTCTTGCTGTGAGGCGATTGTGCTAACCACTGAGCCACCATGCCGGCCCTATTAGGAAACAATATTAGTTTATATTCATTTAAAGATTGAAATTAACCAGTACTGTTATAATTATGGCAGGAAAACCAGAGAAAACATATTTGAATATTGTGTTGGACAAAAGAGGACTCAAAATAATATGTGACCCTGGACCGCAAAACTTATGTCTTACCGTCTTTTGTTGCACATGCACAGGCAATAAGAGCCAAAATATATTATATGGCTCACAATTATATAGTTTCTTTTTCCCCTTTATGGCAAAAATCATTTAAATATTACCTAAAGATCATGCTCCATGAATATATTTTCAAAATTTCCTACAGTAAATGTATCAAAACATATTAAAATATGTTTTATTATAATGTGCATAGCTAAGAATTAAATTTGGACAACTTTAAGGTCTTTATTTGAGAAACCATAATTTTTTTCAGTATTTAGATTTTTTTTAGCTCTCAGATTCCAGATTTTCTAAATCTCTACCAAATAGTATCCCATCCTAACAAACCATACATCAATGAAAAGCATATTTATTCAGCTTTCAGATTATGTATGAATCTCAACTTGAAAAAATGACATTTCTGACTGGTTTTGTGGTCCAGGGTCACAAATGGGAAACCACTGGTGTACACTACATGTATTTTAAAACTACATGTGGAACAAATTTTAAAAGTATTAATGATTTTAATACTAATAATACTACTACTAACACAGGCCCGTAGGCAGCCTGGTAAAAAGGGTGGTTCTTTTTTCTCAAAAAGTGGACCTTTTTGCAGTTATTCGCCTTATGTTCTATTTAATTATGAGGTTTAAATACTGCATTTTATTCAATTCAGTTCAATTAATGTTTATTTATATAGCGCTTCTACAATGTAGATTGTGTCAAAGCAGCTTAACATAGAAGTTCTAATAAATTTAAAATGTGTCATTCCAGTTTTCAGAGTTGAAGTTCAGTTTAGTTCAGTTCAGTGTGGTTTAAATTTCACTGCTGAAAGTCCAAACCCTGAAGAGCAAATCCATCGATGCGCAGCTCCACAAGTCCGGAACCAAGCAAGCCAGTGGTGACAGTGGCAAGGAACAAACTTCACCAATTGACGAAAGTGAAGGAAAAAAACCTCGAGAGAGTGACATTTTAAGCACTATTTTTAGCTGAATTAGCTTGTCGGATATTCATCATAACCACACTTTTTGAGGTATAGAATATACAAATATATAGAATAAAGAATATTTTGTTTGAATACTAATTTATTACATCATATATCATTAGAAAAAAAGAAAAGTTAAAGTTTTAAATGACAAAAAAAAATTTGTAAAAAAAAAAAAGTACATTTTGAAAGTTCATGGATAACAAAAATAGCCTAATTAGTATTAAAATTAACTTTAATATAGGCCACTCTTGGTGCTTCAAACCTTTTTATTGTTTTTTTTTTTCTTTCAAGAAAAAGGTCCAAGATTTAGAATAACATTTGGGCTACTTGTAGTGAAATATGACTTCACTTTCATCATATTGTATGTTTTCTTGCACAGCTGGATGTTGGACTCATGAAAAATAATTGTTTGCGTTCATTGGAAGCCTTCTTTGATGGGTTATTTTCACAATTTATGATGGCATAGCAGTCAAAATAAGACAAATGAGCTCATGTATGGGACAATACTGGACCTATTATCAGTGAGGGATGGGTCTTTCGGGGATCAAGTGGAGTCCATTGCATTTTGTGCAAAGTATTTTACTCAGTGTACTTGATTCCATTTTATTTATACTGAAAAAACACCCACTGCGCATGGTATACTTTATCAATACTGCAGTAAAAGTAAAAGCAGCATGCTATTTCAAACATAGAGGTGTTTTTTTTTTTTTTGGAGCTTGAAAGAGTGTGTGTGTGCATGTGTGTGTATTGTTGGACTGCCCAGTGCTCAGGCTTCTCACAGACCCCCAACCAAATTAAACTTGAGAAATTCATGAGGTCTTGGAACCTTGAAGATACATTTGCATTGATCAAGGATTTACTGGCAAGCAAGGCCTAGTTTTCACATGCTGCCGTTCCAAGGTCCTGCTGGCTTAGCCGTCTAATTCCTGCCTGTTTGTTAAAGCTCATGAAGCTCAACGCTGGAATAACTAATGAAACCGATTCAACCTCTCATGTCGGATTACGTCAAAGAATCAACAAGAGACCAAACAACTTAAAGAGGAGCGAAGAGAAGGACGCTTTGTTGTTGTGTTTTGTTTCCCAGGCTGTTTGTGTGTGAGTGTGAGTGTGTCCTGCCATCTTACTTTTTGCCCCTGGCACCTCGGAGCCACTTCACGTTGCTGTGGTGACGGATTTCAGCCTGCCACCAGTTGATTGCTTCAATATCTCAGCGTTTGGACACTAGCCTGTTTCGCTAAGATTACAAGCGAGGTTTCAGAGGAGCCGTTCTTTTAAATAGGACACAAATCTCTGGTGGCAAGCAAAAATCATTCGGAAATTCAATCAGAAAAGGAAATCTGCCCAACAAAGGCCACGCTATTTAGGGTCGCGCCCATTAATTAAAGTCTGGTCCTGGTGCGAAAGACCAATTTGTGATTTCTAAATGCTTTTTTGGACGGAAAAGCTTTCATTATTGGTTCATCCTTTTTTTAAGACCTGGGTTTTATGAAATAACAAAAAAAATCAAAAAGAGCCATTTGACAGAGAGAGAAGTGGAAATGTCTTCTCTCAGGCAAATTATTGCTTCATTTGGGACCTGGCCTTCTGAGAGCGACAGCAATAGCAGAAAGGAAGTGTGCACTCAAAACAATGATTTTTGCTGCTTGTTCAAACTACTTATTTAAAAAGAGCTGAAATAACACAATTCTTGAGGTTTTTATGGGACAACTTAATCGTTTTATATTCAGTCCATTTAAGTTTGTTAAAGGGCACCTATGATGAAAATCATCTTTTGTAAGCTGTTTGGACAGAACTGTGTGTATGTATAGTGTGTCCACAGTCATATTGGAGTGATATAAAGACAATAAGTCTCTTAAAATAGCATCCAAATCCCTCCCATTTTGAGGTCGACCGCAACTTGACGTAGGAGTGCGGTTTCCCCGCCCACCGAATTGATTGACAGCTGCGTATTAACATGTCTCCGTAGTAACGTGTATAATCACATCAACAAGACAGGACGTGCGCAAAGCAACCGGGAATAAAAGATCTGTTCAGCTCGCTGTGATCATCAATCATCATCAAATGTGATCAAGAGTGAGTTTTACAAGTTTAAAACGTTTTTAAAATAGTGCATGTTTGTAATGAATTACAGCGATTTTACCATCTTTACTTTATCACCACAGCCGCGTGTCAGCACAATTATAAAAGAAGACGCTTCAATCCCAGTTTGTGGACGTTAAATCAGGTTTATTTTGTACATTAATATAACGGATATCCATACAGCAGTGGATATTAATGTGTATCCCGTCACGTTTGCCATGCAAAAGCTAAACGCAAAGCTAAACGCGCGCTGTCTGTGTGTGTGTGTGCACTGTGTGTGTGTGTGCGTGTGCGTGTGCGTGTGCGCGTGTGTGTGTGTGTATCTGTGTGTGTGCGTGAACTTTGTGACGACATTGTGTGTGACTCATCGTTGCAACTCCACAACAAATACATCAAATAATCATTGAGAAAGTTCTTACTGTAATATTTCTCACAAATGTTACGTGAGATCTGCTTCCTTCATGTCTGTCTATTATCTGAGGCAGCCGAGGGCGGAGATTGAGGCACACTGACAGGCACGTGGGAACAGTGGGTGGGGAGGACTAGCATTAAAGGCACAGACCAAAACAGCTACAAGATACTGAAACTTTACAGACACATTCTGGACACACAAAAGACTTATTAAATCTGGAAAAAGGGGTAAACTAGGTGCCCTTTAAATGAACTTAATCAATTTGTGTTGGGGTGGCACGGTGGCTCAGTGGTTAGCACTGTCGCCTTACAGCAAGAAGTTTGCTGGTTCGAGTCCCGGCTGGGATAGTTGGCATTTCTGTGTGGAGTTTGCATGTTCTCCTCGTGTTGGCGTGGGTTTCCTCCGGGTCCTCCGGTTTCCCCCACAGTCCAAAGACATGCGCTATAGGTGAATTGGGTAAGCTAAATTGTCCGTAGCGTATGAGTGTGTGTGAATGAGTGTGCATGTGCTATAGGTGAATTGGGTAAGCTAAATTGTCCGTAGTGTATGAGTGTTTGTGAATGAGTGTGTATGGGTGTTTCCCAATACTAGGTTGCAGCTGGAAGGGCATCCGCTGCATAAAACATACGCTGGAATAGTTGACGGTTCATTCCGCTGTGGCGACCTCTGAAATAGAGACTAAACCAAACGAAAATGAATGAATGAATGATTTGTGTTGGGACAACATGAATGAATTGTGTAGAACCCTGTGTTTTTTTTACAGTGTGTATAATATTTGTTCCTAAATGAATGATCATAAATACTGAAAGGAAGTGTCCTCGGGTGTATTTTGAGTCACAAATGCACCGGTCTTTGGAACACTGCAAAAAAAAAGCTTTTTTTGAGTTTTTGTTTTGTTTCTAGGACAAATATCTCAAAATTCTTAAATCAAGAAGCATTTCTAGACAAGCAAAAAATATGGGCTGCGTACGAAATCGCCTACTACTCAGTAGGTACTGTATTTGAATTTAAATGTATTACTCAACCGTTAGAAAAGTACGTTCTATACAGTATGAATGTGAGCAGTTTGAATGGAACTCGGACGTACTACATCCGCCATTTTGTCATCATCACGTGACTTACCCACGTCAGTTCCTCACTCCCATTCATGAATTCTCTGGCTGTGCATCATGGGATAGTGTAGCGTGCATCGGATGCGCACTTCAGAATCTCGCCGGTAGTAGTAGGTCATCCGGGTATTTCTCGCATACTGTTTTTCGAATTCTGTGAATTCAGACATACTACTCGGCTCGCATACTGTTTTTAGTGTACTATATTGTATGGAAGTATGTGATTTTGGATGCAGCCATGGTCTTGTTTTCAGAAATATTATGCCAAAATTAAGTGAGTTTTTCCTTAAAACAAGCTAAATAGTTTTTCATTTTGACATAAGTTTATTTTGCTTACCCCATTGGCAGATTATTGTGTTTGTTTTTAATGTCCCATAAAATGCTTTGAAATTAGCATTTTTACTCAATGTTTAACCTAATCTCAACCGAAACATGAAGAGAGGGTGGGATATAGTGTAGCCCCTCCCCTTTAAAAAAAACAGCCAATAGCATTTTGTTTTATCAGCGCTGTGCCAGTGAGAGTGGTTGACCTCAAGTGCATCAAATGTGAAGCATCATGAAGGCGGCGGGGCATGTCAGATACTAGAGCATTTGATTGGTCAGAAGATTTGATGAGAAACTGAAGTATGATGTGATGTGAATGTGATCCATTTAGGCAGAGTGACAAACTACAAATTTTACATGTTTATATTAAATCTCATAAACCCAAATATTGTCACTGTTTTGGTGTGCACTAGCTTATAAATATCCTAAAATCTAATACTGATACTATTATCTAAAAAATAGGACCTTTAAGGTAAAAGTCACTTAATTTTGACTTATTAATTCTTAAAACAAGACAATATGTTTGCTTGTCTAGAAAATGCTCCTTGATTTAAGAATTCTGAGATATTTGGACTAGAACCAGGACAAAAAAAATCTAAGTAAGAAAAGCATTTTTGCAGTGATTGTACAGTACATGCCAAAAAAAATGAAAGCTCTTTCCTTTTGTCCTCACAGTGGCGATCTTCCTAAAGGACGATTATTTCGTGAGAGGAGCCGGGCTGCCGGGCCGTTTCAAAGCAGAGAAGGTGGAGTTCCACTGGGGCCAGAGCAATGGTTCGGACGGCTCGGAGCACAGCATCAATGGCAGGAGATTCCCTGTGGAGGTGAGCTTCAGCTAATCTTTCTCCAACGTCTGTTCCATATCTAAACAACCCAGCTCCGCAAAACTCACAAATCTGGCACACTTGATTTATTTTGCAGGGCTATGCCAACTTTTTGAAAATTAGACTCCTACTTGAGGCTTTGTTTCAAGAACGTTCGAGCAGTGCTTTACATGCATATATTACCCTCTGAACTAAATTCCTAGATTCCCATTTTCCTGTTTTGATTACGGTGGCTCAGTGGTTAGCACTGTCGGCTCACAGCAAGAAGGTTGCTGATTCGAGTCCCGGCTGGGCCAGTTGGCATTTTTGCCTGGAGTTTGCATGTTCTCCCTGTGTTCATGTGGATTTCCTCCGGGTGCTCCGGTTTCCCCCTATAGTCCAAAGACATGTGCTGTAGGGGAATTGAATTATCTAAATTGGCCGTAGTGTGTGTGTGTGTGTGTGTGTGTGTGTGTGTGTGTGTGTGTGTGTGTGTGTGTGTGTGAATGAGAGGGGGTATGGGTGTTTCCCAGTGCTGGGTTGCGACTGGAAGGACATCCGCAGCATAAAACATATGCCAGAGTAATTGGCGGTTCATTACGCTGTGGTGATCCCTAATAAATCAGGGATTAAGCCGAAGGATAGTAAGCGAGTAAGTGTTTTGGTTAAACCACATGACTTTTATTTAGTGATTTAGACGACAAAAGTTTTGACAAAATGTTAAGAAGTGCTGTTTTAAGTTTGGGATCAGGTCTGTTTGATGGATATATACAACTATTTTATTCATAAATAAAAATAAATAAATAAATATCAAAATGACAGCAAACAAAATAAATAGTAGCAATACCTGGATCTATTTTAAGCATATACAGTTGAAGGCAAAATTAGTATCACTTCTGTGAAATTTGAATTCTTTTTCAAATATTTCCCAAGTTGGGAACAAGGACATTTTCACAGAATTTTCTATAATATTTAGATTTTTTCCTGGATAAAGTCTTTTTTTTTTTAGTTTGGCTGGAATAAATGCTTTTTTTAAAATATAAATACATTTTTACAGCCAATATTATTAGCTCCCTTAAGATTGTTTTTTGGGTTTTTTTTTAATTGGGTACGGAACAAACCACTGTTGTCCAATGACTTGCCTAGTTAAAGGTCCCATGAAATCAAAATAAAAAAATTGAGGTGTTAGTTTCAGTCTGTTTGTTTTTAGCATATCTATAAGCTAGTAGGTACGTTTCCATCCACCTATTTTTATGCGCATTTTGGATATGCGCATAAAAAAATCGGTTGATGGAAACGCTAAGATGCGCATAAATTTTGGAAATGCGCATAAAAAATGTATGCGCATAACTGAGTAGGATAAACTTTTTATTCGATAAGAAAAGACGCGCATAAACTGCGATGGAAACACTTTTACCGAACAAATTCCTGTATGCGCATTAAAAAAAGGTCATGTGATTTGGTTATAAGAGATCATGTGATGATAAAAATGTGTGTAAATGGACAAACCAGCAGGCTGACCACATGTAAAACATCTGAAATGTTGTTTTGGTCATTCTAAAATGCCTTGACCATTTCAGTATTAGTGTTATTATATTATTAATGACCTCCAGAATTGTTAAGAGCGTCTGTGCTCCGCGTTTCACGCCTTCAAACGCCACCACGTGTTCACTGCGTGTCAGCATTGCCTTCTGAGGCGTAAGTCATTTATTAAATGAAGAAAAGATTCACGCAGCTTCTCCTACCTCAGCAAATTCTGTTTTTACTGTTGATATTTGGCGCCATTTAATCAGGAAGTGACGATTTTGTTCTCTTTGACTTGTTGGATGGAAATGCTGCTTTATTCGCACATCTTTTATGCGATATTCCAGTTTTGCGCATAAAGTTATTTCGCATTTTTGGATGGAAACATAGCTAGTGTGCTTCAAAACAGTGACAAAATTTGCGCTTAGAAAATATAAAGCTAATATAAACATCCAAAGCTTGCAGTTTGTCGATCAACGATTTTTTTTCACGTCACCTCATACTTCAGTTTATCATCAAATCTTGACTAATCAAATGCTCTCTAGTATCTGACATGCCCCGCCCACTTCAAGACACTTCTCATTTGCTTTTCATTTGATGCGCTTTATCTCTCAACCACTCTCACTGGCAGAGCTGTGATAAGAACTAAACGCTATTGGCTGCTTTTTTTTAAAGGGGAGGAGCTACACTATGTCTCACCCTTTCTTCATTATTCATTTGAGATTACGTCAAACATTGAATAAAAAATGCACATTTCAAAGCACTTCACAAGACTTTTAACCTAATTAACCTAGTTACACCTTTCAATTGCACTTTAAGCTGAATACTAGTATATTGCAAAGTAATTTGTAAAATAATATGTAGCCTACTGTCAAGACAAAACCAATTGTTTAATAAAAATGAGTTATTAAAACTAGTATGTTGTAAAATGTGTTGAAAAAATAACTACTCTATTAAACAGCGCTTGGAAAAATATTTCAACAAAAAGAATAAAAATTTCACAGGAGGGCTAATCATTTTGTAAATCATAAATGAGGTACAGAATATTAAAATGTATTGTACCATTACTTCTTAAATCCATTTAAAAAAAAGACGTCTGAAGCTTTATCTAGTCCTTGATAGTCTTTGTATGTAGCGAAAAGCTGGAGGAATCTTGCTGGTGTGTAGAGAGGAGGAACGGGCTGTCTTAGATGTGTGTAAAGGCGTTCCTGTATTGATTGAACAGAACATTATGGAGACGAGCGCTCTCTTGGGTCTGATCACTGGCTGCTTGTGTCTCTCTTTGCCATTCTGATTTATCATTATGGCTGCCTGGCACCTCTCGTGCACGCTCGAGACCAGTTTTATCGGCCAGCCTCAGATATGCAAGTGATCAGAGTTTTTTGGCTTGCCTTTCAACCTTAAGTGCGATGGACATTGTTTGGTTTTGGTGGTTGTAGTTTTATCGATGCCCTCTCACCCAGTCTAATTTAGAGAGTAAAATATGTGTTCTTTGCCCGCATTAGCAGCGCTCGTATTGGCAGTTTGATGGGGCTCGGTGTGATGATGTCATCGTGGCACAAATTACTTTGGCGCTGAAGGTCTTCTACTGCATTTTTCAAGCCATTCGGTTGATGCTTGAAGTTTAAACATATTTAAAATTGTAGAAATACAGATAGACTGAAATACAGATAGGCTTTTTGATGTGTTTTTATGCACAATTTCAAAATGTATGTGCATCTTGGCATTTCCATTAAGCGGTTTTTATGCAATTTTACAAAATATGCGTAAATATAGGTGGAAGTCCAAATTCTGTTGATGAGGTGATTCCTTTTAGCGAATCAAAAGCATACTGTGTTTCAGGGCTAATCCTACTGTACCATTTCCTAAACAAGTGTCTCTTATGGGCCATTGTTCTTTAGTTAATAAAAATAATACTATATGGACAGCTTAGTCCATATGATTCATGACTGAGATGCCATTTGCACTGCAGCTCTTGATAGTCAATTCTGATTCTGTGACTGTATCTGTTTTTTTTATTGGACTACCCCTTTACATAATCTTATAAAAGTGACTTCTATCTGATGTCCATATTTACACTATGCACTATATATAGCACTATATTTATACAATGCAATGACCCGGAAAAAAACTGTGGCGCTGACTGACAGCAGTAATAATAAAAGAGTGTCCTTTTTACCTGTAATTAATCTGTTCGCAGGGTTTAATATTGAAATATTTTCTTTTTGGCAAGTTGTTTTGCTATAGTTTATGACAGAAAAGTTCTCATTTGGTCATCTTCTTTTATAATGACACCTAACGCTAACCTAACCTAACACTAAACCTAAATCTACTGGTTTAAAAATGTATGGCGTGATTTATGCACATGATGTATGTAATAGTTTTATATCAGTTCATATTGTTTACACAGCAGATGTTGCACGCTTTCTCTCTCTCTCTCTCTCTCTCTCTCTCTCTCTCTCTCTCTCTCTCT
>CAIGQV010019164.1:5616909-5627678 GCA_903798115.1 Danio jaintianensis
TTAACATGCTTAAATTCATTAACTTGTTACATGACATAATTGAAATTGCTAAATGACAATATAAAAGCTTATTTGTCCTTGTATACAAGATTTAAGGTTTTGAAATTAAAGCTTCAGAGTTGACATTATTCTCTACTGTTTTTAATGACATGTGACTCGCATTGACAGGTGAAGATCTGATCTTCCTTCTTACACTGCAGACACGAGGTCACATATTTTATTCATATCGGATAACTTTCCACATATGAACGAGGCCTGAATCTGATCTGAGTCCATGAGATTTTTTTTTCTTGCTATCCCGTACGTGGGCCATATCCGATCCAAAAAAAATCAGTAATGGGTCAATTGAGTGCAGTGTAAATAGGGCTGGGCGATATGGCAAAATGCAATCTCGATAATTATTTTCCATATTAACCGATAACAATATAATTTTAGATATAAGTTGTTAATGCTTCCAGATTTAAAAGAGTACCCTGACAATGACTGAAGCCACAAAAATTAGAGGGTCCATTAAATGGCATCACATATTTTCGGCCGATACATTTTCGGCGGGCGAAACTTCAGTACATCTCTAATATCAACACACTTTTAGATTCCCATTGTTGCACATTTCTGCTGTGTGATTGGCTCTTAAATCAATGTAGAGTAAAAAAGTCCAGAGCTGAACTGTTATTGACATAAGTTTTACCACGATTTGATATAATATCGTTTATCGGCCCAGCCCTAAGTGTAAATGCAGCCTAAATGGCCATAATAAAGCATTTCCTTTTGAGTGTTACACATTAAATCAAAATGTACGGTTCTAACTCCTCCATTTTCTAAATTTACATTTGCAAACAGTTAAAGCGTCTTTCTTCTCAGAGAGACTTTTGAACAGTCTCACTAGAGCGATCTTTGTTTAGGTTTCTCTCATGTCTGTCTGTAGTGTGTTTGACTTGTGCGCTCTGTCACATTTAGTGGATGTGTGTTGAGCCTGAAGCTCGGAGAATGTAGATGAGGCTGCTCTTTTCACTCCGTTACGCAATCCTAGCTGTACAAAGAAAAAGACAAAGAGACAGATGTGAGAAAGGACAGTTTGGAACATCACAGAAGCAGCACTGACATAAGATGGCAAAAAGAGAAAATGCTAAAGGTAAGGTTAACAACAAAGTCTATGTCACACTTTCTTGTTGTGATTAATTGTTGAAGCTTATTTCACGGTATACGGTATTATCACGATATCACGCTATACTGGCCTAAACTGCAAAAAAGATTACGTAACAGGTATAGTAACCAAAAAAATGCTTGGTCTATTGCTTTATTGTATGTAAATGTTCAGAGTAAACAAAGGATTTTAACAAATTAATATAAAGTACAATAAGTAACACATTATAATACCCTCTCATTGATGAATATTAGTCAACGCATTAAACATCAATAGTTAGGCCCAAACCCAATTCCAACCCTTAGCCCTTCCCCTTACCCCTACCCCTCGTTTTGCACGTTCACGTGAAGGGGTAGGGGTTTCCCAATTATCTTTAGCTTGAAGGCATAGGGCTCAGGGGAAGGGCTAGATAGCCCTTGAAACAGAGCTTTTTCAGGACCACACTCGAAACCAAGGGGTAAGAAAATTTCCCAGAATACACCATCTACAATGGCAACATGGCTGCACATGGAAGTCAGAAGATGCACAAATGAGTATTTTTTTGTCATTATTATGAATTTTTACAACAAACAAGCATATGTTTTAATACATTCATAATCGCGTTTGTGTATTACCGTCATGCTTAAAAAAAAAACGCTAAAATAAAAACCACTAAATTTCGCTATCTATAATACATAATAATAACTCCTGTATAGCAGTCCCACAACATTCTGTCACTCGATGACACTCGAATACCCTGTCAAAAAAGTCTAGTGGCTGGAAATGTGGTTAAATTCTGGCTGCTTCAAGGGCTTCTCTTTTTCTGGATTGCTTTTTAAAACACTGTTGGTTGGGTTTAGGGAAGGCAGTGGGTGCTGGTCAATCAGTACTTTTTAAAACACTATCGGTTGGGTGTAGGGAAGGAGGTGGGTGGGGTTATCTGTCAGTTGGTCAGTCAGTCGACAGCAGCCTCTGGTGGGTTTACGTGAGGACAGCAGGCGCGAATGGCACTCGCGAAAGAAATTTGGGATATGAAAAAGCGTACACAGCGGCCTCTGGTGGATTCGCAAAAACAAAAACTGCAAAAAACGTACCTCCTGGGACATATTTGGCGCTCTCTGAAAATGTATATAGGGCTACTTTTTTTTTAGAATGAGAATGAGAAATCAATGGTTACAGGTTTACAACATATTTCAAAATATCTTGCAAATAATGAGTGCATTTTATCATTTTTGTAGGCCAGATTAACATCTGGATATTGTTAAAAGACACTATAATAAACAATTATCAAATGATAAATAATTATTTACTGTATTTTGAAGTGCTATTATCAAAATATATTGAAATATTGAATATCGGCATTTGTCTAATCAAGACATTCAAAAAAAGTCTGGAGCTGAAGTGAAGTGTGGCCTATTATGAATTAGTCTTCAGCAGCCGAGACACTAGCTTACAACCAACATGCTCATTAACGAAACTAATTGAGTCAGAAAGCTAATTAAAGCTATCAGCGGTGGGGCCCGGTGGTTTTCCTGGCATGACGTCACACGTTTTGGCTTGTCCTTCTCTCAACGAAAGCTCTCAAATACAGATCCTTCAAGCAGCACTCTCGGACAACAGTGTCACCTGTGGATTAAAACCATTTACAAAAACCCACATTTAGCATAAGTGCTCCTTATAAAGTGGTCATGACATGATTTAAAGGGTGTAGACCGAGAGAAGAGGGCTCATTAAACTGAATTAATTACACTAATTAGAATCACTGAAGAATTATTGAAAGACTAGTGGATGGAGGGCTTTCCGTTGTTGTTGTGTTTGCTTTTGTGTTGTTCGATTCTCTTTTAAGGCTGCTTTTTTTTTTTTCAAATTCCAAATTATAACTCATAATACGCTGGGATAGCAGAATAATAAAGTGTCATCACATTATCATGCTAAACCGTTCTAAGAACAATCAGGTATGGTTCCAGTTGTATTTCCATGTAAGCTTGGAATTGCATGAATTCAAACTGTTCTCTGTCTCGAATTCTAGGCACAGTTAGGCCTTAATCTCATTGAACATGCTTTTTGAGGTCAGATTAACTTTTTGAATTATTTGCTGATGGCCGCGAGCTCCTTGTTTTTGCCGTTGCTCGCTTTATTGAAAAAAGTCAACTCTGAACGGAAAAAGGTTGCTACGTCAGTCACATCTTTTTTAATTCTCCAATCAAATGAAAGCAGAGGCGTAGTTTCAATTGAGGTGACAGCAGTGTTTGTGTTGTCAAGACGACTATGGAGACTTTTAAAGACAGAGGAAAACTAGTGGTCACTGTTTTGAGCTGTATGACTTCGTAAATCGTGAATATCACAATATTATTAAATATTACAGTTATAACAATATCAACAGAAACACTCACGCACAATACGCAGCTGATTCAGTGGTGAATTCTAGCGATATAAATAGCGCAGCGCAATTTTTTTTTGGCTACAAAAAAAAAAAAGAGTGTGGTGCGCCTTACATTCTCAGAACAAAAAAGTGCGTTCGATGTGATTGGCCCCTTAGACAACCATGCTGATCCATGCTGGACACACCAATCCAATGCCAAACAACTTGTGCAAATGAAAACCAACTGTGTTGCCGGCTTGTGTCAGAATAAATATCAGAAAAATAGTCCCCAAAGCAGAAATATTTAGCTATCATCCATATAGTATACCATTTACATAACACTAGCATTAACGAGGCAACGAAGGAGGATTTGTATTACATTCCAGAGAGCTCCATTATCAGCACAACAGTGTAAAATGAAACCGTTTTTGTTTCGTGGCTTTTTAAAACTGTCCAAAATCAAACATTATTAATAGAAAGTTTAAGAAATACTTTTTAATACATACGATATTTGTATTTTGTTGCATTATAAACAAAAGATTGATTTACTTTTGTTGATTCAGCGTAGCTGATGAACACACATCTATGGAATCATCTAAAAGACTTATTTCGAAAGCTTGACTGAAGTTATGAAGTGAGTTTGGAGTAAAAACATGTTATTAATGTGGTATTTTCATGTGTTTACTCCACAGAGCTGTAGTTCATTTACAAGTGACTCAAACAGCTGTCAGTATCACGGAACAATTATCTCAATATCATTATCGTCCAGGTAAATTGGATTGAATTTAAATCCAGTTTGGTGTAGCTTGTCTGTATACTACAACTCTGTGTGTTAAATACTGCTCCATCTGAAAACACCTGCTGGAGGTTTACTAGAACCAGCTTTAATTACAAAATGTGCGTGAAATCGCATGAAAATTGCCTTTGATTATTCATCCAAACATATTATTTATATCCATTTTTTTCTTGTTTAATTCCTAAATGAATTCGTGTTTTTTGTGCCACTGATTCTCTTCCTACATCCATATATGCCATAGGCAATATTAGGCAGCAAGCATATTCCATTGTTTGTGATCGGCTGCGTGAGTGTCATTTTTTTTTCCAATTCACATAGACTTGTTTAAAGGTTTCTTTGAACACACTTCATAAGGTTGTTTATGGCATTCTTTGCCTTCCTCACACTGGGTGTTGTCCACGTTTATGCAATCTCTGCTGCTGAGTTTGACTGGCTGTCAACACTTGACTAGAATGGTGGAAGGTCTGGGGGTTTTTGCTCTGTGTAGGAGTTGCTCTTTGTTCCCTTTGTTAGTAACTTGATCATGGTACAGTTCCTTAGAGAATGCGTCTGAGGTGAAACTGGTGGAGGTGTGTTTCCCAAACAACAACGTAACTCAGTGGTGAACTGCCATAGATTTATGATTGATTAAACTAACTAGCTAGTTACCAGTGAATTGTGTTGCATATATGTCGCTTGAACCATGTTGTTTAGAACTGTCATTAGTGATGTCACGCAGATGGATACATATAACAAGCGTGGCATCTAAAGACTGCTTCACAGTTTTGTTCTTTGTTATTTTGCTTTATTAGTTTCCTTATGTCGCTCCAGGGTTTCGGAATATGTGCTGTATGTATTATATCTTCAGAACATTTAAATCTTCTAGCAAAATAAAAGATGTAGAATGAAATGCGTATGTGTATGTAAGGAAAGATGTTGGCTTGCTGTTTTTGGTTTATGTTTATGGTCTGTTGAAGCCTATATGTTCATATTGGGAGTAATCTAAGCTTCTAACCACATGTTGAGAGCTATAGTTATAACAATACCATTTGCAAATGTTTGTTGTAACAATGGATTTAGAGGACAACACATTTCTGTTGGTAACCATTGTTGGCTAATGATGCTTTTAGGAATCAAACCCCAGCTTGGGGGTAAATGCGCACAGAGTTTTTTACACAACATACTGTAGGCTCATTCTGAAAACGTAGCCCTATAGACATTTCTGAGATCGCGAATTATGTGGCCAGAAGTACGTATGGCTGCATATCGTTTTTAAAATGAACACTACAGGTATGACGCCGTTCCTTTTTGCGCTTACCAGCTGACCGCTTACCTCCGTGTGGACGGCTTTCCCACTGTTACCAGTTTGTCCATTGGCTCGCCATGTAGGTCGGCAGACTTGAGATGCAGAGAGGAGTTGACCATGACGGCGGGGTTTAAGTCTGGCGAAGAACGGTTCCAGAAAGCAGGTAAGACAAAAACAAAAGCCAAAAAATGAAATAAACAAGTAAATAACAGGGTGAGTATGTGGTAAAATTTGAAAACGTGGTAAAAATCAGGCGAGGGCTTTTCTTTTTCTGAATTGCTTTTTAAAACTGACGGTTGGGTTTAGGGAAGTGTGTGGGCGGGTCAATCGGCGCCTTTGAAAACACTATTGGTTGGGTTTAGGGAAGAAGGAGGGTGGGTCAGTCAATTGGTCAGTCAGTCATTCAGTAAGTCAGATAGGGGCCGTTCACACCAAACGTGCTTTTTTGCATTGAGAGGTCATTCTCCAATCAAATGAAAGCAGAGGCGTCGAGGTGACAGCAGTATTTGTGTTGTCAAGATGACTATGGAGACTTTTGAAGATGGAGGAGAGACTAGAGGTTGCTGTTTTGAGCTGTATGACTTCGCAAATCATGAATATCACAATATTATTAAATATTACAATTATACCAATATCAACAGCAACACTGGCGCACAATACGCAGCTGATTCATTGCTTAGCAACATTAAAACCGCACCTTGCATTTTTGGAACATAAAAGCGCGTTCGGTGTGATCGGCCCCTTGGTCGGTCGACAGCAACCTCTGGTGGATTTACGTGAGAACAGCAGGCGCGAAAGAAATTTGAGATCTGAAAAAGCGTACACAGCGGCCTCTGGTGGATTCACGAAAACAAAAACTGCAAAAAAAAGCATACCTCCTGGGACATATTTGGCGCTCTCCAGAAATGTATATAGCGATACGTTTTCTGAATGAGCCTGGGTTGTTTTTACATGTCTCTTCAGTATTCAGTGAAAATTTGCCATAAAAGGCATGGACTGATATAGTGCCTATAGATAATCATCATACCGCTTTGAAATAATGACTTTATTTGTCATACAACTTGAAATCAAATAACTTTTCCAGCCTTTGAAATGTTTTTGTAGCCTTCTCCTAAGCTGTGCATTTCTACAACTTTATCCCGAAGGTCTTTCGAAAGCAGGGTGTAATGTGAGTAAAGGTATAGATTTTCACAGGGTATGATGATTTTTTTTTAGGCACTGTATATATATATATATATATATACTCCTGTACAGGAGTCAGTGGTGTTAAGACAAAAAAGAGCATTACAATAAAAACATGCTGAAAGATGCTTTTGTTCTGTTATTGACTGTTTGGGTCATTCAGTATAAGCCAGATGATTTTGAAATGTGTTGATTTGTTTTTGTTCGTCTCGTATCTGCACAAAGTAATATTACATCTCTGCTTAGATCATCACACTGAGATTTTCAGGGACGCACACACACATACTGCCAGGTGCTGCCTCTCTGCATACAGATTACTCCTCCACAAAGCATTCTGCATTAGTCGCCCCGGCCCTCCTGTTAGCCAAAGAAGTTTTTGTGTTTTGTGTTTTTTTTTTTTTTAAGTGTGGCAATAACTTTTGTTTTTGCTGGAGAGACGACTGGAGACCTGAGGTAATTAAACGCTGCCCCCTGTGGAGGGCTGTTCAATGCCTGACCGACAGCGCTGGTTCTTTTGACAGAGCACCCAGTGGCCCTTGACTTCAATCTGAGAGCTGCCAGATCACTGTCATTATCACTGGGGAGTGCGCTCTCCATCCTTCACTCGTCCATCAAGCGGACCCTCCAGATGTATGGTAATTCTGGGGTTTCACATTGTCGACAAAAGGCCCTCCTCGGCAGCGTTTTTGTAGTGCTAAAAAAACAAACTAGAGGGATTAAGAAAAGGAACTCAATGGGCCGTATAAAAGATCTGGATAAAAGTAAGCTACTTTTTGGGAAAATAATCGTTTTTATTTTAAGACTTTGGCTTAGAGGGAAAAAAATGTCAACTAGTTGCATGAATTTATGTTTAGTTAATCCTAATATGGCTAACGCCCAGCTAACGGCCTTGCTAGAAATCCATTTCAGCTGATGAATATTAATTAGGTGAATGTTATGTCATCTAATTAAAATTTATGAGCAAAGCTAATATGGTTTATAATATTCATACATTCATTCATTTTCTTTTCGGCTTAGTCCCTTTATTAATCTGGGGTCGCCACAGCGGAATGAACCGCCAACTTATCCAGCATATGTTTTACGCAGCGGATGCCCTTCCAGCTGCAACCCATCACTGGGAAACATCCATACACTCCCATTCACACACATACACTCCGGACAATTTAGCTTTCCCAATTCACCTATAGCGCATGTCTTTGGACTTGTGGGGTAAATCGGAGCACCCGGTGGAAACCCACGCAAACACAGGGAGAACATGCAAACTCCACACAGAAATACCAACTGACCCAGCTGAGGCTTGAACCAGCGACCTTCTTGCTGTGAGGCGACAGCACCCACTGCGCCACCGGGCCGCCCGGTTTATAATATATGGACCTATTATATGGCTCATATGTGAGTGAGGGTGGCAACTAGTGCTGTTCAGTATGTTTATTTACATATATAGTTAAGGTATGTTACATTATATTAAGGATCTGTTTCTTTTGCTTAGATAAATTTTTTTGTTAGAAGAAAGGAATTATTTGTTGAAGGGGACATATTATGCAAAAATCACTTTTATAAGGGGTTTAAACACCGTTGTGTGGCAGCAGTGTGTGAATACAGCCAGCCTTTAATGGTAAAAATGAATTAATTTCATAAAAAAACAGTCTGTGGAAACCCTTTGATTGACATTCTCCCTTTGTACATGTAATCGGAGGGGAAAGCCCCGCCCATTTATGACCATCATTAGCGTAGATCAGGGGTGCCGCTAGGGGGGTAGGGGTGGTGGTTTAGGACGATTCTAAGGGCCCATTAGGGGCACTATTAGGGGCCCCCCTATCCCCCCCCCCCACTCTTCACTTTCGTCCACAATATCCCAAGCCCCACCCGGCCGCTCTTTACTATCGTCCATGACATACCAAGCACATCCCCCCTCCGCTCTTCAATTTCATCCGCGACACCGTCAGAATGTTGTCATAGGGCCCGTAACGGCCAGCGGTGCCCCTGGCGTGGATAGCTTGAAGTGAGAAGCAGCCGTCCACCATTAGAGCCATACCATCAAAAGATAACGTCAGCGACTTAGAGGCATTATAAATGTTGAGTTTTAGGTTGCCCAAATGGTCTCTCCCCATAGACTGCCTTCTTCTGAACCACTTCTTTTCACGTTTTCAGTTTTTCACAGATAACAATAGTCCTGTTTTGAATCTGCCGCATTGCTAACGCATAGGCTTTTGTAGCTCCGCCCTCTTTCGAAAAGAGCACAATCTCATTTGAATTTAAAGTGACAGTCACCAAAACTGCACAATTTGGATCAAAGACTAAAAGGGGCAGTTTCAAAGAGTTATAAAAATGGATTTGTAGGGTATTTTTTAGCTGAAACTTCACATACACACTCCAGATACGTCAGAGACTTAGTTTACATCTTGTAAAAAGGGTATAATAGGTCCCCTTTAAGGTAACGTTGGTTTTGCATTTTAATTACTACTTTAGCTGCACCTATTTGCAATTCGAGGTGAAATTGTGTGACTCAGAGGCAATCTATTTGTAAATTGGAGAGTGTTTAACAGCCTTGGTTTCGATTCGTTCCATCCGAGAGTTTTAGTCTTTGTTGTGATATTAGTGTAGGATTTATTTATTTATTTATTTATTTATTTATTTATTTATTTATTTAATTAATTAATTAATTAATTAATTATTTAACCAGGAATGTCCCATTGAGATACAATATCTCTTCTACCAGTGAGTCCTGGTCAAGACAGGCAACAAAGGACAGAGTTACAAAAAAAACAAAAAAAACATGTCACAACACATAGACACACACAAAATAGTATAAACCATAATCAATTGTTAAACATGTGCGCTGTTCTAAATTGACAGTCTTTAAAATATTTTTTAATATGGTGGTAGATGGTACAGATTTCATATGTAGTATATCTTGAAGCTCATTCCATACATATGGAGCATACTTGGAGAATGCAGATCGACCTAACTCTGGATGCACACATTTTGAAAACACTATCTTTTCATTTCAGTATAGACGGACTAAAACACAAACTTTTGAAAGAGGATGTGTGGATATTCACAATCGCTCTCTGATTGGTCTTTAATACTATTATGTATTGTTCCCTGCTTTGTCAATCCCCTCTCATATGACCATTTCTCAACCATTAGACTGCAGGTACGGATATTGGCAAAATATGTGAATGCCCAGTGAGCGGCAATTGTCATGTATCATGCATTTTAGGCTCTATAGTGTGGGAAGAATGCTATTTTAAGACACAAACACACTAGTCTAAACGCAACCTCAGAATGGAAATGTAGCTTGCGTATCATCTGGCCATACAGTGGTGGGATATTTTTTTACATTCCATTCATTCTTGTGCTCGTTTAAAATACATTCATGCATTTGCAAGGTTTCTCTACCTTCTGTAGTCATAACATATTTATAATTGACATGTACAATAATGGACCAGTATTCAAGTTTTATTCATAATGGATGGAGTCCTGCGGAGTGTTTCTGAGCCGTATTGTGTTATTCGTTAGGGATGTTCGGAATGTTAGATTTCTTTTTTTTTTTTTGCTCTGCTGTTTTAATATGGATAGTGAGGTAAGAGACTTTTCAAAAGAGTTTTAATGTGCTTTATTACACAGCTCTCTGGAATACTTTACTCTGATTGGTCAATCACGCCATTCCAAGGCATGTTATTCCCAGATAACAACCACTCAAACTAATAACATAAACACATCCGGGAAATTGGAATCATCTTGACCGTTAGTGAATATATTCAAATGCATATTCTTGTCTGTCAAGCCACTGTTTTTAGCTGTTTTGCGCCATCTATGTTGTGAATATTACAAAGGTTAGTGTATGCTCTATTTAGCCGCTTTCGTTTCTGTCAGCTGTGCCTTTAATTAAAATGTTAATAGACTATTAAAGCTCAAAACTATGTTTTGTGGCTAATTTTTACATTTTGAGGCAAGTAGCCATGTAATACGTAGATGGCGCCGACGAAGATGGCCGCCTCCGTGTTGAGCTCTGCTG